>OZ024805.1:4615089-4912589 GCA_964017045.1 Omphiscola glabra | reverse complement strand
ACCCACCGTATATATGACCCACTCGTATATAAGACCCACCGTATATATGACCCACTCGTATATAAGACCCACCGTATATATGACCCACTCGTATATAAGACCCACCGTATATATGACCCACTCGTATATAAGACCCACCGTATATATGACCCACTCGTATATAAGACCCACCGTATATATGACCCACTCGTATATAAGACCCACCGTATATATGACCCACTCGTATATAAGACCCACCGTATATATGACCCACTCGTATATAAGACCCACCGTATATATGAGCCACTCGTAGATAAGACCCACCGTATATATGACCCACTCGTATATAAGACCCACCGTAAATATGACCCACTCGTATATAAGACCCACCGTATATATGACCCACTCGTATATAAGACCCACCGTAAATATGACCCACTCGTATATAAGACCCACCGTATATATGACCCACTCGTATATAAGACCCACCGTATATATGACCCACTCGTATATAAGACCCACCGTAAATATGACCCACTCGTATATAAGACCCACCCGTACATAAGATCCACCGTATATAAGACCCACCGTATATATGACCCACTCGTATATAAGACCCACCGTATATAAGATCCACCGCCTATAAGATCATCCGTATATATGATCCACTCGTATATAGACCCACCGTATATAAGATCCACCGCCTATAAGATCCTCCGTATATATGATCCACTCGTATATAGACCCACCCATATACAAGATCCACCGTATATAAGACCCACCGTATATAAAACGAGGGTTTTGGCGATTTGTTTAAACAAAAATTACATAAGACGCACGTGGCCAACCATCTGCCTCGCAGACCAATTTATATCCAGTGGTTTCCTTTCCTTTATCATAAATGAAAATGTGTCCAGTGTTTCGTCACCCGTCGGATGTAAGCAAGGCTTCGTTACCATTTTTAGTTTACAGGTGTATCAAAGAATTGTCTGAGTCAGGACAGCAACCATTATAATTTATACTTATCTGTCGCCCGAACCAATAGCGGGTGGGTTGAGTACCGGATGGGTTGAGAACCTCTCATATAAGACGCCCCTAATTATGTAACACTCGTATTTATATAACGCGGTTTTTGAAGATTTGTGTACAAAATAGTTTACGTAAGACGCCCCTAATTATGTAACACTCGTATTTATATAACGCGGTTTTTTGAAGATTTGTGTACAAAATAGTTTACGTAAGACGCCCTCTGTGTTGCGGGGAACGTAAAACTTTGTATAAGACGCCTCTTATTTTTGCTGGCATCCGTCCATCACAAAGTGACGATGGAATTCGCAGGACGAAATCCACAAGGCATGGGATGATTCTTTCTAGGATTATTAGCTGGTTCCCAACAGCAAATCGCCACTCTCCACTCCGCTGGATGACCCCAAGGGAACATCATGTGGATGATACAGCTTGGCACCAGTGGCGTCGCAGGAGTTGCCGGAATGTTTCATTGTATCAATGTTATCCGCCTTTCGGGACTCCATCTCCGGGTTTGAATTCAGAGTTTCCTTCTCTTAGATGAGTTGCCGTCCAAGGTTAGCGAGTCCCATCCACCCGGGCTGCTGGTGATGTTTTTGGTTGACTGGGCTTTGGTGGGGATTGAGCTCCAGACCATCAACTTGAGATTTGCTCAGTTTAGATCACTCGGCCAGCCAGCACCTATATAAGACGCCTCTTATATACGCCAAAATACAGTAAGTCCTGCCCTGTATGGACGCCCGGTGTAAGAGATTTTTTCAATCTTTGTGTCCCTGATATTGTTTCGACTTCGACTTAAAATAGTTGAGAAATAATGAGTTAACAGCCACATCACCCACACCCCTTTTCCATCGCTCCCCTTTTCTTCTCCCCATTTCTCTCCCCTTTTCTCCTCCCTCTCCCCTACCTTCTCTTATTCTCCTCGCCCAATCTCCCCCCTTCACTTTCCTCGCCCTCTCTCTCCGCTCTTCTCCTCTCTCAACTCCATATCTCCCTCTCTCTGTACACTATACTCCTTATCTTCTCAACCTCCCTACATCTCTCTTCCCTCTCTCCGTACATCTCTTTTCCCCTCTCTGTTCCCGCCCCTTACGCCCCACAATCCAGTCCCCAATGTCATGCACACATTCCCTCTACGTTGAACTCGCAGTGCACCATCCGTTACTCTCGACACCAAATGTCTGTGCACCATCCGTTACTCTCGATACCAAATGTCTGTGCACCATCCATTACTCTCGATACCAAATGTCTGTGCACCATCCGATACTCTCGACACCAAATGTCTGTGCACCACCCGTTACTCTCGGCACCAAACGTCTATGCACCATCCGTTACTCTCGACACCAAATGTCTGTGATTTGACCGTCTGATCACGAGTATTTAGGTCACGTGATTTTCCCTTAATGACACCCGGCTGATCAAACGTTTCTATCTGGAAGGGGAAGGAAGAGAGGTGGGGAGGGGGAGGCCATGACTGTCACGTGACTGGGTTACGGCCCTTTACCTTCTGACACGATTTGGTCTGAGAGTGAGGGGGGGGGGGTGTGAGAGGGTAGAGCATAGAGGAGGGGGGGGATATAAGCAGTTTGTTGGAGGGAATAAGTTGTTTAATGGGACAGGGAGGGGGAATAAGTTGTTTAATGGGACAGGGAGTGGGGAATAAGTTGTTTAATGGGACAGGGAGTGGGGAATAAGTTGTTTAATGGAACAGGGAGGGGGGAATAAGTTGTTTAATGGAACAGGGAGTGGGGAATAAGTTGTTTGATGGAACAGGGAGGGGGGAATAAGTTGTTTAATGGAACAGGGGGGGATACGTTTTTTGATGGAACAGAGAGGGGGGAATTAGTTGTTTGATGGAACAGGGAGGGGGGAATAAGTAGTTTAATGGACCGGGGGGGAATAAGTTTTTTGATGGAACAGAGAGGGGGGAATTAGTAGTTTGATGGAACAGGGAGGGGGAATAAGTTGTTTAATGGAACAGGGAGGGGGAATAATTTGTTTGATGGAACAGGGAGGGGGGAATAAGTTGTTTGATGGAACAAGGAGGGGGGAATAGGTTGTTTAATTGAACATCGTGGGGAATAAATAGTTTAGTTTAAAAAGCGTAGTTTTCTTGAAAATTGACCATCAGTTGCTATATTGAACATTTGAGGCAGGGGTTGCCTCTTGTTAAAGGGATGGCCCCCGCTTTTGAAATGATATATTTTATAACATATTAGAAGTTAAGAAATTATTACTTATGTGTGTCCATGAATATGTCTCATTCATTCATTGGTCAGAGACAAAACGCAAAATTACAGACTCGGACAGGGAAATAAAAAACGTGACCTTTTAATCCACATATTCGAACAGATCACTCAACACCTTCATCTCATGGCCTCCTACTCCAAACTCCACTCTAACTCCTACTCCAAACTCCACTCTAACTCCTACTCCAAACTCCACTCTAAGTCCCATTTTCGCACAATGCTTTGCATACCGGAAATTTATTTGAGAGATATTCGGTCGACGGACAATTGATCAATGGAAGATTGGTCAAACTGAATTTTGTTCGAAATTTTTTAAAATTAATTATTACGACTAGATCTAGCCCGCCAAAGATTGGCGGCAGCAATGCGTGAACTTCACATCTACTAAAGTTGCTTGACAAAAAATGTACTCAAGTAACGCACATTTAAGAATCCTATTTTTTTGCTACATTCCTTTCCCCATGATACGTCACTGCACACTTTTTATTTCACCCCCATGAACTATATGAAATATTCTGATGTCCCAACCACTTTTAAACCGAATAGTTTTGCACAATACTTAAATTGAGACAATTTCCTTTTCCGAAATAAAAATATTACGCGCCAAACGCAGTTGCGTTATATAAAAAAAAATTCCTTTAGCGTAGTTATCGGGAATTATATTTTGCGCGCTATTGAACTCATTATTGAACCTTACTTTCTTTCAAACATTTAGAATTATTTGTAATATACTCTCAATACCAAATTCGCTGATTAGAAAGGAGCCGGAAATGGAAGCAGTAAATTAGGGAGCAGTCTACGAGTCATACAAGAATCCTAATATATATATAAGAGATTATTATTATTGCTATTTTTAATATTTTAAAGTTTAGTTTCAATGGGTTGATCGCTCTTCGCCAGGTTTAAAATATTTCCATGAAGCACAAGACAATATACAATGCGGAGAATTTCCATTTAGCCAAGCTTCCTTTCGAGCACATTTTCGTTAGACCAAATTTGCGTCTATCAATTTTCGGCCGATCAAATTTCTATCAAACAAATTTCCGGGTACGTAATTCTTTCTTATCCAGTGGTCTGGTGATCTCTAATTCTTTCTTATCCAGTGGTCTGGTGATCTCTAATTCTTTCTTATCCAGTGGTCTGGTGATCTCGAACAACGGACTTAAATCTTTGCACAAATCACTTTGTTTTTGCTGATTTTGCACAGATCACTTTGTTCTTCCTGATCTTTCCACAAATCAGTTTGTTCTTCCTGATCTTTGCACAGATAACTTTGTTCTTCCTGATCTTTCCACAAATCAGTTTGTTCTTGCTGATCTTTCCACAAATCAGTTCGTTCTTGCTGATCGATGCACAAATCAGTTCGTTCTTGCTGATCTTTCCACAAATCAGTTTGTTCTTCCTGATCTTTGCACAAATCAGTTTGTTCTTGCTGATCTTTGCACAAATCAGTTTGTTCTTGCGGATCTTTGCACAAATCAGTTTGTTCTTGCTGATCTTTCCACAAATCAGTTTGTTCTTGCTGATCTTTCCACAAATCAGTTCGTTCTTGCTGATCGATGCACAAATCAGTTCGTTCTTGCTGATCTTTCCACAAATCAGTTTGTTCTTCCTGATCTTTGCACAAATCAGTTTGTTCTTGCTGATCTTTGCACAAATCAGTTTGTTCTTGCTGATCTTTGCACAAATCAGTTCGTTCTTCCTGATCTTTCCACAAATCAGTTTGTTCTTGCTGATCGATGCACAAATCAGTTTGTTCTTGCTGATCGATGCACAAATCAGTTTGTTCTTGCTGATCGATGCACAAATCAGTTTGTTCTTGCTGATCGATGCAAAAATCAGTTTGTTCTTGCTGATCGATGCACAAATCAGTTTGTTCTTGCTGATCGATGCACAAATCAGTTTGTTCTTGCTGATCGATGCACAAATCAGTTTGTTCTTGCTGATCGATGCACAAATCAGTTTGTTCTTGCTGATCAAAAAACTAATAATTCATTTTACAATTTCCCGACACATCATACAGAAGCAAAACAATTGTCTTTTTTTTATTATAAATTTGAAAATCACCGAAACGAAAATAGTAAGGAAAAGGGGAATAATCCCCGTGAGTAATAATCCCCGTGAGTTCGTCTTAAGGTGTTCCCAACCTTTCCTCTTTGCTAATATATGTGAAGTGTGGTGAGCCAATTTGATTGTTTAGGGGGAAATTCCAAAATGAGCTGTCTACAAATTGAAAACCAACCGTATGCTTAAGTGTGATATGATTTAACGTGCATTTTAAAAGGAGAATCGTTAAAGTCTCATTTTTCAAATAAGCGTTCGTTAAAAGTGTTGTAAAAATCCGTTGATTTTAAAAGTAGTCAATGGTTTCAGTTGGCAAAGGGTTATGATTAGAACGGATGCTGTTATTTATATAGCCTAGTAAAATGTAGGGCGTGACTTATTTTTAAACATCACCCTTGGAGCTATTAATAGCTCTTTTCTGCTCTGGTATGGTATAGGGCTTGAATTTTCAATTCAGAGATATAGTTATTTATAGCCACCACAACTGTCATGCTAGTAGAAGTCGATGACAAAGACATGAAAGCGATGCCACTCAGTAACAATACTGTTAGCAGAAGAATAGACGAAATGAGTCAAAATATTGCCAACCTCCCCCGGGACTCTGGTTGACAAGTCTGTAGTGGCGTGCCGATTGAGAGGCGCCGGGGACTGGACCCCCTCGGCGTGACCCGGGGAACAAAACCCCCATTGCGGGTCCTGCGTGGGCAGACAAAACCACCATTGCATGTCCGGCGTGGGCAGACAAAACCACCATTGCATGTCCTCCGTGGGCAGACACGGGACATGCATGGTGCCTGTCGGAATTAAAAGAAGCACCTACAGGGCTACCGGCTGTGACTATTTACAGATGAAATAAAGGCAGAGACGGTGTAGGGAACATGATTACGAGTTGCCGCTAATTGGTATGAGGCAAGAGGCTAGGGTGGAAGTCTCTAGCCCATGACTCAAAATACACAGCCCTGAGAAAGCGGTTTCGTCCCAGCTATAATGCAAACTAGTTGTGGTGTAGAAACCCACCGTAGAAACCCTCTTAAAGGGCGTCCGATGCTTCCCCGGGATGGTTGGTAGAAGATATTAGGACGTTAATGTAACACCCCGTTTCCCTGGCAGAGTTGGCTGCAGACGCTGTAAACGCAGCACATTTGGTTGAATTTGGATATTTGATTTCTGTATCCTCACAGATCCATGTCATCGCTCCTTTTATAAATCCATTAACATTGGCTGCATCAGACAATTTAGAAAATCAATTTGTTTCAAATCAGAAAATCTTTCTTTCAAATCAGCAGATAGAATTTTCAGATGATCGACAACAAGTAGAGCGCTCGATCGGGTTAACAAATGAAGGCCATCTCCGCCCGGGTCGTCCAGTCGACCAACATGATCGCAAACATACCGAACTAGTCATTTGCAACAAACAGAATCTACAGGTGAAGAGAGGCCAACTTTTGACTTCTCTTGCACTAACAAAGTGTGCTAACATTCTGACCAGCCATCTGCAGTACACAGACAGACACACATTAAATAAATCTTACATTGGTAAAAGCCTAAAAATTATATTACTATTTACACTCATATACACTTATATATTTTTTTAAAATAATGTAATAACCAGTAAATTTTTTTAAGATTACAATTTTAATAGAGAAAACTTGATTGTTGACGTCAGCTTATCTAAAAAATAAAATAACTCCCCCTTGTCAACAACTGTCAAACATTTCAAGCCCCCCCCCCCTTCCCCAATCATTTTGTTGACATAATTAATTGACGCCCCCAATGTTGTTTTATCTTCTTTAAAATTCCAATTCAAAGGGAAGCAACAGTGAAAAGTGGAAATTAATGTGGTTTTAACGTTAGTTGTAGCCCCTCGTGACCAAGACACGGGAAATAACTAAAACAATGATAAGATCGACACATATTTTTATACTGGTTGATTCCCTTTGAAGCAGCTGGTGTTGTGGCATTGTTCACGTTGTCTCGCTGACAGGTTCCACGAATGTTAACCATTGTTCCCATTATCTCATTGACAGGTTCCACGAACTTAACAATCGTAGAAGGCCTGTGGCTCAACTGTACCCACGCCACATTGAATCCCAGCGCCCCCTTGGACTGCAAGATGACCGTTAGTAACAGTAAGTCCATTTAGTCTCATCTCAAACCACCTGGTATAAGTGCTCTACTATAGTTACATTGTAGACGTGTTTGGGCGTGTCAGAGCAGGGTGCAAGTGTCAGGGTAGGGTGCAAGTGTCATGGTAGGGTGCAGGTGTCAGAGCAGGGTGCAAGTGTCAGGGTAGGGTGCAAGTGTCAGGGTGGGGTGCAAGTGTCAGGGTGGGGTGCAAGTGTCAGGGTGGGGTGCAAGTGTCAGGGTAGGGTGCAAGTGTCAGGGTGGGGTGCAAGTGTCAGGGTGGGGTGCAAGTGTCAGGGTGGGGTGCAAGTGTCAGGGTAGGGTGCAAGTGTCAGGGTGGGGTGCAAGTGTCAGGGTGGGGTGCAAGTGTCAGGGTGGGGTGCAAGTGTCAGGGTGCGGTGCAAGTGTCAGGGTAGGGTGCAAGTGTCATGGTAGGGTGCAGGTGTCAGGGTAGGGTGCAAGTGTCAGGTTGGGGTGCAAGTGTCAGGGTAGGGTGCAAGTGTCAGGGTAGGGTGCAAGTGTCAGGGTAGGGTGCAAGTGTCAGGGCAGGGTTATGTTCATTTGTCTGGGTTGAGTGCATTTGTCTGGGTTGTGTGCATTTGTCTGGGTTGTGTGCATTTGTCTGAGTTGTGTGTATTTGTCTGGGTTGTGTGCATTTGTCTGGGTTATGTGCATTTGTCTTGATTGTGTGCATTTGTCTGGGTTGTGTGCATTTGTCATGATTGTGTGCATTTGTCTGGGTTGTGTGCATTTTTCTGGGTTGTGTGTATTTGTCTGGTTTTTGCATTTGTCTGGGTTGAGTGCATTTGTCTGGGTTGTGTGCATTTGTCTGGGTTGCGTGCATTTGTCTTGGTTGTGTGCATTTGTCTGGGTTATTTGTATTTGTCTGGGTTGTGTGCATTTGTCTGGGTTGTGTGCATTTGTCTGGGTTGTGTGCATTTGTCTGGGTTGTGTGCATTTGTCTGGGTTGTGTGCATTTGTCTGGGTTGTGTTCATAACATTGTGGAGACACTTCAAATACTAGATAAATACAACACTGTGGAAGCTCGACAAAATGGACTCCCCCCCCCCACCCACACCCCCCCCCCCCCCAAAGTTCAGCATGTAAACGGTTTTGTTTGATGAAATAAATATCTGATCCAATCTGATGCTCTGGTTGTCCACGTCTCACCCGTTGAATGCTATCAACATTAAAATGCGCAGTTGATGTACGTAGACATTCTGATGGTACGACGAAGAAAATATGGTACAATATACAAAAAAAATGGTACCCATAACAGACAAAATATGGTAGAACAGACAAAACCTCTTATAGTTTAAATATCCATTGACGCACATCTATGCAGTGGCGTAGTGAGGGGGGCATTATGCACCGGGCGCTTCTCACAAAGGGGCGCCAAATGGTATATTTTACTATAATATTGTATGGTTTTCGAATAGGGGGGCGCTAAAAATGTATTGGGGGGGCGCTAAAAAGGTATTGTGCCACGGGCGTGTTAAGCTCGCTACGCCACTGCATCTATGGCATTAAAAGAACATTTATGTAAAGTCCTGAATGAACCGGATTACAGGCAGTCCGGTATAACCTTGAGCATGTGGCTTAATTGACCGAATTAGTTCATTGTAGTTTGCGATATTATTACATTGTCTGTGTATTGTGGGGTGTGGGGAGGTTAATAGATTTGATAAACAGGGGCGGAGTTATCGGGATTGACAGGGGCGGTGTTATCGTGATTGACAGCATACACATTTGTTGAATTGAGACTAACGGGGTGTTCACAGAATCATGACAGTTTAGAATAAGAGCAGAGTGAAGATCTTGGTTTGATACTTAAGATGTGTGCTGTTGGTGTGTCTTGTGTGTGTGTAACGAGTCCCTTATGCTAAGTGACCCTTGATCTATGCTCTACAACACCTCTGACACCACGTTGTGTCTTTGGTGTGTGTAACGAGTCCCTTATGCTAAGTGACCCTTGATCTATGTTCTACAACACCTCTGACACCACCTTGTTTTGATGTGTCCAAGGAAACACAATAACTATACAATAAACAAAGTCTTCAATTTAAAGTGAAATGACTACAGCTAATGTATTCTTTAAATGTGCTAAGTAGAGTAATGTTCGATATACAATGAGGAAATACACTGTGAAGTAATAGGATGATTTTCATACATATATAATTACTAAAATGACATTATAATAGTGCTTCTCAATGTCAAGCACTCTGAATCATACAAGCGAAACGCTACCATACGACGAAGTGGAGTCTTGCAATACTGTCGCCCCTCTACAGCGTGAATGTGTCCTATGGTCGTGATTGTTAGCGTTTCTCGCTGTCTCTCTGTACTGGTATCTGCACACCGTCACGAGTTTGTGCTGATTAGTCAACGACACTAAAATGTGGCTATTCCTGAAATATATGAATAAATCACCTACACCAAGTGATCTATGCTAAGCCCTATCTGACTACTTACCGTAGACTTCCAAAATACTAAACCTCTACATAACGTAACTATCAGTCACACGAACTACCATAACGCGCCTCCATACATACACCTTACATACACTTACCTCTCTATGTTGATATTGTTCTATGTTGATTCTGTTCTATGTTGATACTGTGGCAAGGCTGGTACAAGGTAAGTCTATGTGTCTGAGCTCTCACGAGAGAAGTCTCATGTGTGGGCCGTAGTGCTCAGTGAAACTACAGAATGAGATGTCCTTACTTATACCCCTCGTTCCTACCCAAACTTCTTTGTTGGTCCAAGAATGCTCTCTATCAACACATTCCTGACCTCTATCATTTCCAGTCGATTAGGAATTTCCGTCGTTAACCCAAATTATCAATGCCCCAAAACTACAGCAAGTTAAGTCCATCCCATAAGTCACCTTAACAATGGAGCTCTGTCTTGTACCCCGCCCCATTCCTTCGTGACATATGCGTTACCCTAACAATGGAGCTCTCTCCTGTCCCGCCCCAGTAAGTCAACCAGTGACACCCCCGCCTCAGTAACAGTCACCGTGTGACAGTGTGTGTAGTTACTGGTCTCTGTTACCACGAGGTTGGTCTTTCATACCGTCTGCATTCCCTGTACGCCTCTCTGTTCGACTACTCTGTAAATGGTGAGATATGTACTACTGCTGTTGACCAACTTATTTGATCTCCAGCGACACCATCACGCGACACGGTCAAACAATACCGTCACACGACGCCATCAGACAACACCGTCACACGACGCCATCAGACAATACCGTCACACGACGCCATCAGACAATACCGTCACACGACGCCATCAGACAACACCGTCACACGACGCCATCAGACAATACCGTCACACGACGCCATCAGACAACATCGTCACACGACGCCATCAGTCAACACCGTCACACGACGCCATCAGACAACACCGTCACACGACGCCATCAGACAACACCGTCACACGACGCCCTCAAACAATACCGTCACACGACGCCCTCAAACAACACCGTCACACGACGCCATCAGACAACACAGTCACACGAAGCCAGTAAACAACACTATCAAACAATACTATCAAACAACACTATCAAAGAATACTATTTCTTATTCCGACTGTTTTTTTAAAACTGTCCGCGATCTGTCTTACCCCCATTGCGTGTACATCAATGCCTGGACCACCAATACCACTGTCTGTGTCAAAACACTATTTTTTGCTTCACCCATACACCAGCCTATCCCACATCCACCCGATCCCAGGCTGTCTATCCGCTGGCCCCCCCCCCTTCCCCCCCCCCCCCCCCCGTCACCAGTTTGCCAACTTTCAGAATATCCGTTCGTCTGTTTGTCTGCCTGTCCGACATAATTTCCCCCAACGATCCTGGAATCAATACCTGAAGTCGATCTCTTGGACACCGGGGCGGCCATTTTGTGGCACGAGCACACATTCACTCTTACTCCCCCCTCCACCACCCCTCGCTCGATACCTCCTTTTTTTTGCAAGATGGACAGACAAAACGGAATATCATCGCGCGTTTGATGTAAATTAATAGCCCACCTCCTTTTTTTGGCTCTTTTTCTTTGTCTCGTGGTATTTTGCGCGCGCTTTCTCTCTTTAACTAGCCCCCCCCCCCCCCCCCCAACTCACCCACACAGTCTCAGAAGCTTATTTTTAACATTTAGAATTTTCTGGCATGCCAACTGGTGGACTTTTCTGTCAGCGGCATGACACTACATCGGTAATTTGTAACTTGTTTTTTTTTTTAATATTTACAAAATATTGGTCACAATAACGAGTAGACGCATTGCGTTGTGGGGCACGAAGAATTGTAACAGTTTTTAATGGAAAGTTCGCTGGTGTACGGTCGAAGTCGATAGAAAAAGGTTGTAATTCATTGGTCGAAATAAAAGGCTGCAACTCATTGGTCGAAATTAAAAGGTTGTAATTCATTGGTCGAAATTAAAAGGTTGTAATTCATTGGTCGAAATAAAAGGCTGCAACTCATTGGTCGAAATTAAAAGTTTTTAACTCATTGGTCGAAATTAAAAGGTTGTAATTCATTGGTTGAAATTAAAAGGTTGTAATTCATTGGTTGACATTGCACTGTTCACAGCAAATGTCTGAAAGTACATCGTCATTATTAAATTTAGTTGATGGATTTAGTTGACGGATTGAGTTGATGGATTTAGTAGATGGATTTATTTGATGGATTTTGTTGATGGATTTAGTTGATAGATTTAGTTGATGGATTTAGTTGATGGATTTAGTTGGTGGATTTAGTTGATGGATTTAGTTGATGGATTTAGTTGATGGATTTAGTTGATGGAGTTAGTTGATGGATTTAGTTGATGGATTTAGTTGATGGATTTAGTTGATGGATTTAGTTGATGGATTTAGTTGATAGATTTAGTTGATGGATTTAGTTGATGGATTTAGTTGGTGGATTTAGTTGATGGATTTAGTTGATGGATTTAGTTGATGGATTTAGTTGATGGATTTAGTTGATGGATTTAGACCTGAATAATTGTTTATTTTCCTAAAATATGTTTAGGTCGACAAAAACATTTGCGGGTGAAAAAGGATATACTAATTGGAAGCTAAGATATCATCACGTTTGGTCGACACGCCTTTGACATTATGACTGTTGTTTCATCATTCCTGTTGGTAGAAACGCTCATCGTATCATTCCTGATGGTGGACATGCCCACCTATCATTCTTGTTGGTGGACACGCCCACCTATCATTCCTGTTGGTGGACACGCCCACCTATTATTCCTGTTGGTGGACACGCCCAACTATCATTCCTGTTGGTAGACACGCCCACCTATCATTCCTGTTGGTGGACACGCCCACCTATCATTCCTGTTGGTGGACACGCCCAACTATCATTCCTGTTGGTGGACACGCCCACCTATCATTCCTGTTGGTAGACACGCCCACCTATCATTCCTGTTGGTAGACACGCCCACATATCATTCTTGTTGGTAGACACGCCCACCTATCATTCCTGTTGGTAGACACGCCCACCTATCATTCCTGTTGGTAGACACGCTCATCGTATCATTCCTGGTGTTACTCACATCATCAATATAATGTTGATGTATTTTTTCCCTTATATCGTATGTGTGTGGGGGGGGGGGTGCGCACTAGTGAGACTAAATGGAGGAGGGGTGAACGGTTGCTTGGGGGGTCAACGTTCTATTTATATCTAAAATTGACAACAGCAAAGCAACTAAAGAATTTTCGTTGTTCCCAAATATTCAAAATTGTTCCCAGGTATGTACGGGGCCGTCCATAAAGTATGACAGTTTGTGACAGGGGGGTCAGGCCATGTGTGACGTCACACATTTATTTTTTAAAATTTTATTTCTAATTTATTTTGTTATTTTTTTTAGTAGAATTAAATAGCTTTAAAAATAATTTTCCAAAAATGTGTGAATTATTTGAATTGGTTTTATGTCAAACTAGCATGAATTGCGTATCTCCTGAATTGCGTATCTCCTGAATTGCGTATCTCCTGAATTGCGTATCTCCTGAATTGCGTATCTCCTGAATTGCGTATCTCCTGAATTGCGTATCTCCTGAATTGCGTATCTCCTGAATTGCGTATCTCCTGAATTGCGTATCTCCTGAATTGCTTATCTCCTGAATTGCGTATCTCCTGGATGTGTTGTTCACGATTTCTCTAAAAAGATTGCATAATCGGAAGATTATCTAAAACATGACCTCACCTATTGTAAAATGAAAAACAGCAGATAAATGATGTGTATTATATAATTGTCTAGTCTAATTTTTGTTTTCAAATTCAATCTAGATTGATTTACTGCTTCAATGAATAACTGTGATAACTATTCGATTAGTCAAATTTATTTGAATACCTAGCGAGAACCCGGCGTGCGTTGCAATGCCACACAAAGAAAAAAAGTGTTTGTGTTTTAATTACGTTTTTCGAGTAATTTTTAAATAGAAGATATTTTTTGCTCTTTCCATCTGGTGCGTACACAAATAAATTGGAAGGGTTTTCGACGCGTGAACATCCCACAGGCGTATGCACAACAACTCACAAAAGTTGTATCGCAATCAGATGAATGGTATGGGAGCGCATACCGGACGTATATACATACATTAATTTGGATATATGTATAAACATAGTTTACCGAATAAAAGATACCTTTTGCGCAACTATTCAATGAAGCGATCTGTCTACCATCCATCCATCCATCCATCCGCCCGCCTGTCCGTCTTTTGATATTCATGGGAATAATTGTGTAAATGTGCTTACGTTTTCTTAACGTCATTGATTTTCTTAATTGGTAAAATGAGAATATAGCATCTATTTTTCTCAATTGTAATATCATTGGATTTAAATAAATTGTCATCCACGTTAAATTATAAACACCCTATTTCCTAACTCACATATATATGTACCTAAGAAGGTTTATTATTTGTCAAATTCATTCTGAGACGTATAGTGTGCTGCCTTGCGTAAATGAAACTACCGTATTGCTTCTTCCCCCTCCCCCAAACAGAGTTTTAAAGAAATTAATAAAATCATCCACGGGATTGTAATCCCCTTACTTACGCAAAAAAATTATTTTTTTTGCATTTCAAATGCTTTGTTCTTATTTGGATGAGTGATAAGTGCATTAGTGAACATTGGATATGTTATTTCGCTGCACTGATTGCATTAAACGGCATTTTCGTATTAAAGAATATTTAAAGGTTAATTTTGTTTTACTACTTTATAAATTTCATAAAAGTATATTTTTGAATGAATAAAAAGTAATAGCTTATTAAATGTTAAAAATACAAAGCTAAAGTTATATTTTATTTTTAAAAATTTTAGAAATTTAAAAAGCCATCAATTATATTAATGTATTAATTTTGGTTACTGGAAATTTGATCGAAAGAAATTTCGTCGACGGAAAATTGATCGACGGAAATTTGATCGAACGGAAATTTGGTCGAATCTTAAAATTTTCGTCAAATTTCTTTTGGAACGCACTGTAATAAATAGTAAAACAAAATAATGCATCCAAATATAAATTTGAAACAAAATCTTAACGTGTGGACTGAAAAAAAGATTCAACCAAATTTCCGTTCGATCAAATTTCCGTCGATCAATTTTCCGTCGACGAAATTTCTTTCGATCAAATTTCCGGATACGATTAATTTTACTTATAGAGGGGGAAATACATTATCAGTTTTGTGACGCATCGTTATAAAATCAAAGAAACTTAGAGCTGTGGCTAAAATAGGCAATCGCACTATGACGTCATATGCGCAATTATTTAGATCAAATTAATCTTATTTTTATTTTGCAATATTGACAACGCTCTAAAATACGCACTAAAAATAACATATGTTTTCCTTTTCTCGATAAATGTGATTAAGATGCAATTCTTAGATAATAATATTTGGATTAATAATTTTATTCATAACTTTTACATTCGGATAAAATGCTTAAAATAGTTCCCTAGTCGTTACTTTACAGATATTTGTAATTTATAATAATAATACTTAAAATTTTGCTAAAATAAAAGCGGAAAAGTAATATTTTTTTGCGCATGTAAATTTATTCGATTTCCGTAAAATAATAGAAAATAACTATGATTTTTTTTGAGAGTCCGAAAGTATCAAAATATTTTCGTTTCTTTTGAGTTATGTCAGCATAGTTCATTCTTATATATATTACTCAATCATTTCTATTCAAAACCATTACACGTTTACAACGTCATATCCGATTCTAAAATACGTCACAAAATTCAAGATTATTTATCAAAACAACAAAAACACTCTCTACACTAAATATGCAACAACGTGTTTTCTCTGATATTATTACAAATTTGCTGTCTTTTGGCATTTGTTCAAGGGTTGTTGTTTTGATGGCTCTGTTTGAAATTATATTGATGAAGCTCATTTAAGAAAACAAAACGAATGTAAGGCCCCCGGCCCAAACAAAATATTGTAAAATGGTTGCATTAATTCAGAAACCTACTTATTATATAACACAGAAACTGAAATGTCGTTATTTGCATTTGATCCAATTTCATCCACCCATGAAATTGCTCTGTTTGAAATTATAGTTTTATAGTTCAAAAAAGAAAAAATGGAATTTGGGGCCCCCGACCCCAAATGGAATATTGTAAAATGTTTGTACTAAATTAGAAAACTTTGCGGGCATGCGCGCAACAACTTACCAACTTCTTATCGTAATCGGATGAATGGTCAAGGGACGCTAACGGAAATTATATTTTTATTCACCAATATAGTAAATAAAAAATATTTAGGCCCCCCCCCCCCCCACCCAAAACGGATTATTGAAAAATTGTGGTAGTAATTCAGAACTTACTCACTATACAACATACAAACTGAAATATCACTCTTTGTATTTGATTCAATTCAATCCACCTATGGAATAGCTCTGTATGAAATTATATAGTTATAAAGTTCTAATAAGAGAAAAAACGAAATTAGGGCCATTGGCCCAAATGGAATATTGTAAAGTTCTAATTTAGAAACATTTGCGGGAGTGCGCATATCAATTCACCAAAGTTTTATCACAATCGGATGAATTGTATAGGAATGCATACGATAATTATAACGATAATTTAAGGGTGGAAAACGCATTTAGAGCCCCCGGCCAAAACGGAATATTGTAGAATTGTTGTATTACTTCAGATATTTACTTATTATGTCACACACACAATTTAATGTCGCTATTTGTATATCATTAAAAATATATCTAATCATGCATTAGCTCCGATTGAAATTATATTTATATAACTCATATAGGACAAAACTAAATTAGGCCCCTGGCTAAAAACTGAAAACAAATTTTAAAATGGTTGTAATATTTTAAAAACCTTTGCAGGCGTGCGCACAACCTCTCACTAAAGTTTTATCGCATTCTGATAAATGGTATAGGAGCGCATACTTAAATTCTTTTTATAAAGCCGTATAAGGAAAAAATAATAATTTGGTGCCAACGACCCAAAACGGAATATTTTAAAAGGGTAATAAGACTTAGAAAATTCTCCGGCTTGTGGACAACAACTCGCCTCATTTTGTATCGCAATCACATGAATGGTGTACGAGCGCATACGGTTTGAAATTATATTTACATAGCTCATAATAGAAAAAAAACGAACATAGGGCCCCTGGCTCAAAACGAAATATTTTAAAACAGTTGTAATGGGCAAGCTCACAACATTTCAATAAGTTTTATTGCATTCCAATAAATGGTGTAGGAGCGCATACGGAAATATTGTTTTACAAAGCTCATAATAGAAAAAAAAAGAATTTGGGGCCAACGGCCAAAAAACAGACTATTTTAAAAGTCTTGTGATGACTCAGTAAAATGCGCGAGTTTTTGGACAACAACTAACCAAATTTTGTCGCAATCGCATGAATGGTGCAGGAGCGCATACGGTTTGAAAATATATTTATATAGTTCATATGAGAAAAAACGAAATTAGGGCCTCTGGCTCAAAACAGAATATTTTAAAATGGTTGTAATAATTTCAAAACCTTTGCGGGCTTTCGCACATCTCACTATTAAGTTTTATCACATTCTGATAAATGGTATAGGAGAGTATACCGAATTTTTTTTTTTTACAAAGCTCATATAAGAAAAAATTATAATTTGGAGCCTACGGCCCAAAACGAAATATTTTCAAAATGATATAATAATTGCTTAAAATGCAAGGGTTTGTGGACAACAACTATCAAAAGTTTTATTGCAATCGCATGAATGGTGTAGGAGCGCATACGGTTTGAAATTATATTTATATAGCTCATATAAGAAAAAACGAACATTGGGCCCCTGGATCAAATTGGAATATTTTAAAACGGCTGTAATAATCAAAAGCCTACGCTGGCGTGATCGCAAATTCTCACCAAAGTTTTATCGCAATAGAATAAATGGTGTAGGAGCTAATACGGAAATTATTTTTACAAAGCTCATATTGAAAAAAAATGAGTTAAGGGCCAACGGCCGGAAACGGAATATTTTAAACGTTTTATAATGACTCAGTTAAATGCCCAGTTAGGTGGCGAAAAACTAAGCAGTGTTGTCGCAATCGCATGAATGGTGTAGGAGCGCATACGAGACATACATACATACAGACATGCCATCATTTTTATATATATAGATAGGAACGTTCTTTTAAGTGGAAATTTTATATTTTTATACAGTTTAATAGTGAAGTGTGTTTTAGATTAAATTTTAATTAAGTGTTATTTATTTTAAAAATTTTGTTCGAAAGTGTGATGTACTTCAGGGGGGGGGGGGGGACAAATTTGTGACAGTTTCTGACAGGGGAGAGTGAAGGGGGGGGGGGTAAAAAATAGCGTGACGTACTTTATGGACCGCCCCTACAGGAGTTTAATCCCTTCTTTTGACTTTTGGTGCAACATATTGTTTTCCAAGTTTATATACCACTTTAAGGCAATCTGGTATACTCATTGACCCCCTACCCAAACACTACCCACACCACTAAAGACATCCCCCCCCCCACCCACATTTGTGTTATTGTATTTGAAGGGTGAATCCTCCACCCACGCCTTGCCCATTGGTCGGTGATCGTGACGACACCGATTCGTTGTCATGGCGACAATTGTCCTCGTTTCCTGCGTGCGGCTCGAGCAGACACGAGCTGACTCCAAAACGCAATGACGTCATCCGAGATATCATAATTTTTTATTTTTTTTAAAACTGTAATTCTTAAGATTTACCGAATGTATTTATTATATTTTTTAGACATACCATCAGGCGCCCTTTACGTCAAGTCCTAGAGGACTATCGCCCTCCGTAAAATGTTTTAATTCATCATTTGAGAAACACTACCTGCAGTTCGGAGTCATTTCGTTTCTCCCTCGACGGTTGCATCCAAGGAGTCGTCCATAAAGTACGTCAGTGGCGTCACGTTTATTTTTTTTTACAATATTTACTTCCTCACAAGCCTCGCAAACCCCCACACCCTCCACCCACCCACCCGCTCAAGTAGGTCAAACTTCAAAACTAAAATTAAGGTTTCACTGCACAGTGACAGCTATTTTAAATTCAATCCAAAACACGCATCAATGTTAGAATGATACACTCCTAAGTCAGTGGCGTAGTGAGGGGGGGAGGGGGGCATCATGCCCCGGGCGCTACTCACAAAGGGGCGCCAAATGTTATATTTTACTATAATATTGTATGGTTTTCGAATAGTTAAACTCGCTACGCCACTGTCCTAAGTGACATCTTCTAGGACACATCCGTAACAGAAAGTTAAGCATCACTCTCAATTTCAGCTCTCATCAAAATGAAAAAAAAAAATTGTAAAGATATATATATATATATATTATATACGCTTTCCAGATTTATCTAGATGTCAAGTACGGACACAAAGGCTCACAGCAAACGCAAGCATACCAGCCGAGGGGGGTGGGGTGGATGTTGTGCTTGACCTTTTTTTTTGACACCCCCCCCCCACTTTTTTCTTAACTGGTTCACACAAGAAGCTTTTAGCCCCCATCCCCATAGAAATACCAAAGAAATCAAATAAATAATGGCTGCACCTATTGGTACCCGGGTACCAGAAGTGAGAGGTTGGGATTTTAAAAAAAACTATTAAAAATATGATTGTTGAGTTTGTAGGACAAAGTGAGGTACCAAATGAAAGATAATTGAATGTACTATGCGTTCGTAAACTTAATTCTTCATTCTAACTAAAATGAACTACCACAAATGACATCCGAATAGGATTGAGTCAAAATGGACCCGGACACGCAGCGCCGCCATTCGCACCCGGGTATCATTAGACTCAATGCTATTCGGATGTCATTTGTGGTCGTCTTTTTTTACTGATCCGCCCTAGGGGCGCATTTTCTATATATAAAGTGGCGCCATTTCCGGCTCTGCCTCAGGTGCAGCATTTCCTTCTCAGCAAACTAACAACAGTAAAAACAGAATAAAATAAAAATAGCACTTAACAGAAAAGTTGTATCCGACCCGGGGGGGAAGAATGGTGAAAACCTTAATTTGGCAAAAGCGCCGGGAATCGAAACATCATAGGAACCACTGAACTAGCGCATTGGAGAGACTGTGCATGATATATTACTGTAATACTGCTACTACTGGGTACTATTGACGCGCTATCTAGATAGTTCATTTGTGAAAAGGAATGGCAACATTATGACGAACGTTCCTGCAAAACATTTTTTAACAGCATTTGAGATATAAATATGCAATTTGTGGACCGTCAGATGGAGCTGAAACTATTCACTGTGCTTGTAAATGCGGAGAAATATGATTAGACAAATGGAAGTAAGACAAGCAAGTCATCGCTGCTAAAAGTACGGACAAGCCTGACAACGAGATGAAAGTACGGACAAATACGGGCGCAAAAATGGGTACAGGCAAGGAGGTCGAAAATACAAACTGTCCGTACTAAATATGGACGCCTGATAACCCTAATATATCTCTCTCTATATATATATATATATAGATATATATATATATATATATACCCACCCCGAGTATTACGTACTCTATAGTACTCTATAAAGTACCTTCTTAATGGGAATTCCATCTCAAAATGGACCTTGCGAACGGGATCCAAAAATTACGTCTCCCCTGAGTGTTCAATTTCTTCTCATCTCCCTGTCATTTAAGCCGCAGATTACTGCGGAACACCTAGACCAGTGGTTCTTAACCTTTTGAAGTCGGGGAGCACTTTTGATCATGACAAAAATTTGGGGAGCACCAAAATCAAGGAGTAAAAAAAAAAAACAAATACACATACGTACGACTTTTATTGAAAATAAAACATTATAACATAAGAGTTTAAAATTATAACATGATAAACAAATTTTTAATAAACATAAATTTAATAAGTAAAAAAATAACATTGAGCAAAATTTAATTCAGAAAAATAAAAAGATTTAATGTGAAACCTGAGCTTGACTGTTTTTACAAATTTCAGTGATATTAGGCCTAATTTTAGAAATAGCTACCCTCAATTCTGCATCCAAATTAGTAAACGATTTTTCCAAAAAATAACTTTTTTCCGAAAGGCTGTCAATTTGTCAGTCGATGTTAAAAAAATTTCTTTTCTTCCTTGAAGGCTGGTATTAACACAATTTAAATAATCAAAAATATCAGCTAAATATGCCAATTTAGCACACCAAATGTCATTTTGAAGATATTCCACAAAATCATCCATATTTTCATTTTGGAAAAAGGTCATCATTCAGTTCTAAGAAACGACGTAACACTTTTCCTCTGGATAACCATCTCACTTCAGAATGCAAAAGCAAAGATTCGTACTTGGCTTCCATAGAGATGCAAAGATTTTTAAAGACGCGTATTTTCAAAGGTCTCGATTTTATGAAGTTTACCATATTTACAACTTTGTCTAGCACAGGTTTTAATGCTACTGGTAATGTTTTGGACACCAGAGATTCTCTGTGCAAAAAACAGTGAGTAGATGTAATATTGGCGTTTCTTTTCTTGGCGAGAGTCACAAACCCTTTTAATGAGCCTACCATTGATGGAGCACCGTACGTACAAATTCCCACACACAACTCCCATGATATTTTGAATTGTTCGAAATAGGAAGAAATAGAATCAAAGACATCTTGTCCTGTCGAACGTTCGGTAAGCTCAAGACAGCATAGAAATTGATTCACTATTTCGTTTTCATGAATGAAGCGAACGAACCCTAGTATATGAGCTTTTCCACTTATGTCAGTGGACTCGCCAATTTGCAGAGCAAAATTCCGTTTGAAAAGCTTATCGGCAACTGTTTTCTCGATATCATCCGACATATTTTTAATTCTATTTTTTATTGTATCATTTGAACGAGGAATTTTCATTATTTCCTTTGTTGCTTCATCGCCAAACATAATTTTAACCATTTCACAACTTGCAGGTATAATTAAAGACTCTGCTATAGTATGTGGTTTTAACTGAACAGCAATCATTTCAGCAACCTTATATGACGCCAATTGTGCCTTATCGGAAATGTTCACAGTTTTTTCAAAATATTTTACTTGTTTAGCTTGCGTATCTAACAATCGTTTGAAATAATCTTTAGTTTGTGTAGCAAGGTTGGCGTGATTTGTAGAAAAGTGACGTTTCAACTTGGTAGGAACCATCGCGCTGTTGGATAATTTTTCTCCACATACAATACATTGTGGAATGTGATATTCTTCCTCACAAATGTATGTAAATCCAAAACTTAGATATTCTTCAGAATACTGTCGATTAATTTTTCTTCTTTTAATTCTACCGTTTGTATCAGACACAATATGTGCAGCAAGAGCATTACTACCGCTTCCACTTGTACTCGGTCCATTTTTAGTATTTTGTTCTTCCGAATCATTCGCTTTTCGTTTGATAAGAAATTTGTCCATTATGGGGTATTACTGTAAAAACCAAAAATGAATTGGGAATTAATAGTACTTTTTAAAATTATGATCCGAACTTAACGACCGAAATCCATCCCAATAGGTATGTAGGCCTAGGTCTTCACCCGTAAATAATTAAAATTTTAAACTTTTTCTTTTACTTATATAAATATTTTTTTGATTTTTTGGGGTTTATTTTTAGAATTTCAACTTTTAATTATTCATCAAATATCTTCATATATTTAAAAGAAGATGTTTATTTTACTACTTACTTGAACATTTGACAGCTCCGATTAAAGCGTCACTGACCTACTTTCGACGGGCGAGCAAGCTTTACGCTGCCATGTTAGTGTTAGTCAAATTCAATTGTGGGTAGTGTTGTTCTCAACGGCGGCGCTCCGAGTGAAATTTACACACCGATTTGATTTTACAACAAAAATTAGGTTAAAAGCCAAGCTTTCAATTGTTAAAAAAAACAGTAAAAATAGGCAAAAAGGCCGATTTTTCCCCGTTTGGACTACCTATTATAAGCATTTGTTCAGCTCAATCAGATAGAATAAGTGAGTGAACATTAAATTCTGAGTTTCATAATTTCGCGGAGCACTTGCAACTACCTCGCGGAGCACCAGTGCTCCGAGGAGCACCGGTTAAGAACCACTGACCTAGACCCTTCCAAGATTACCGCAGTAAACCTAGACCCGTCCAGAATTCCGCGGAGCACAATGATTAAAACATGAAAAATAAATATTCTGCACGTATACTGATTTAACGGGCTTGGACATTAGAATTTTAGCATAGTTCAGGGGTGTGAAAAAATGTGCGATTGCGCGCCATCGGCGCAATAATTTGGATTCTTATAAAGTGCGTAACTTGAATGCTTGTTTTATCCTATTTTCAGCCAACCCCCAAATTATGACGAACTGCGATTTTGCTCGTGTGTTTCAGACTTGTAAAATCTTCGGAAGGCCAACTCACCCACTTTCGGTCATCCTATCGATCTGAAACCCGGGACATAGACTAGTTGCCGATCTCAAAAGACTCTTTCAAATTCTCAGGCCCACCCCAACTCCCAAAAATAGTTTGGTTTTTTTTTCCTATTTTTTTAACAAGAAGGTGAAGGAAATATAATACAATGGTTTTCTTAGGAAGTGTAGCCATCGCTAAGTTGCACAAAAATTACCATTAAGGATAAACACGGGAAATTTTTTTTTTAAAGAGTTGTTTAATTTTTCTAAAATACTTCGCACGATACGCCCATGATTTGAATATAAAAAAAAAGAAAAGATGTCAATGACGTCAGCCTTCAGAGGGCGGGGCTACGTTTGTGTTGGGTGTGTTTTCATTGGCGCTACCGAAATGTCGCCTCGGTGTTGTGTGAAGTTCTCTGTCAATCATGCCCTAGTCTAAGTCTGACACACAACGGAAGTGTGTAAAGCGTGTACTCAACGGCCACAGTCAAAGCAATGAATCCCTAGTCTAAGTCTGACACACTACGGACGTGTGTAAAGCGTGTACTCAAAGGCCACAGAATCAAAGCAATGAAGCCTAGTCTAAGTCTGACACACTACGGACGCGTGTAAAGCGTGTACTTAAAGGCCACAGTCAAAGCAATGAACCCCTAGTCTAAGTATGACACACTACGGACGTGTGTAAAGCGTGTACTCAACGGCCACAGTCAAAGCAATGAACCCTTAGTCTAAGTCTGACACACTACGGACGTGTGTAAAGCGTGTACTCAAAGGCCACAGAATCAAAGCAATGAACCCTAGTCTAAGTCTGACACACTACGGACGTGTGTAGAGCGTGTACCCAAAGACCGAAGCTACAGAGATATACTCTTTTCGTCACTTCCCAATACACATTTCATTAACTCAACGACCGACCCGCAAAATTGAAACGTACATGCGTCATGTTTGACCTCTAACCTTTGACATATTCTTAACCCTTGCCCCTTTTGTTTCAACAAATGTATAACGCCTTCCCTAGTTTTTCATTCTCGTGGAGGAATTTTTCCCGCCGCGCACCTAGCATCGTCTAGCGGCACACCAGTGTGCTGCGGCACCGCTATTGCTGATCTCAGCTATATACAATGGCTGCACCTATAGGTACACGGATACCAGAATTGAGAGGTTGGGATTAAAAAACGATTAAAAATATTATTGTTGTGTTTGTAAGACCAAATGAGGTATCAAATGAAAGATAATTGAATGGACTATACGTTTGAAATGTTAATTCTTCAGTTTTACTAAAATAAACTACCAGAAATGACATCCGAATAGCATTGGGCTTAATGGTTTACAAACGTATAGTACATTCAATTATCTTTCATTTGATACCTCATTTGGTCTTACAAACCTAACAATAATATTTTAAATCGTTTTTTAAATCCAAACCTCTCAATTCTGGTACCCGGGTACCAATAGCCACTTTGATATACAATCACATTGATTTAAACTACACTTCCGATTAATGTATCTGCTGGGTTTTAGATACCATTCTATAGTTAGATACCAACATTTTAAGCAAAGCATTATTTATTTAAAAAAACTAAACTGAGTTATCTTTTTTTTATTTTTTTTATTTTTAAAACAGTAAAAAAAAAATTCAAACTGATTCCCCCCTCTCCTCCCATTACTTCTACCATCTACCCCCCCCCCCCTCAAAGGCGTGTCACAGAGAACCTATCGTGTAGAATTGCAGGCCTCTGTGTGTCCGTGACCTTGGAGTGACGTCCCTCAGCACAAAGTAATCGATGTTTGAGTGATCGTTAGGCACCGTGATCTATGGCAGTCGCGTTGGGTCAGATGTGACATTCGTAGCGTGGAGATTCGTGCTTAGGAGGTCGTTTGCAAATTACGTCACGCAAAAAATGACCTTTTTATTCCCCCTCCCCCGGTCACAAGTAGTTTCAAATTCTTTACCCTCCCCCCCCTTAGTGTCACGTCACACCTAAAGAAATTCAAAACATACATAACATTTTCAAGCTTTACTAAGATTTGATTTTATCCTTTAACATTTTCCCATAATGGATTATGATGTAGTATTAGCAGAAAAATGTGACGTAAAACGCAAAACCCCGAGACGAATGTAAAATGGCCACAACAGTTTTTGCGTCATTTTTCGATATGCGCAGAAGGTGTGCGCGACTGAGTTTCACTGTACTTATTATACCCGAAGCAATTTTGACATCAAATTTATGTTTTCAAAATTCATTGAATACAGATTTTTCAAAATTAAAAATTTTGGTAAATGTGAAGAGATATCACCGCTTTTTTTACCATAGCAGCCATCTTAGATGCCGCGACCCGCGAACTTATGTCCTAAGTTTATCCCTAAACATAACCTGAACCCTAAATCTATCCCTAAACCTAACCTGATCCCTAAACGTATCCCTAACCTAGGTTTGGACCCATTGGAACCAGTGTTTTTACCCTATCGGAACCAGGGACAAACACGCAAATGACGTCATGTTGATATCTTTTCGCATTAGACGAAATTTTAGATTTTAAAATAAAATGTTATAAAAAAAAATTAAAATAATTTATGTCACAACTTTTTGACCCCCCTTCCCCCTGTCACAAATTGTCATGAATTCTCGACCCCCACTCCTCCCTCCCCCCATGAGCATGACGTAATTTCCGAAAGACCCTTTACTTAGCTGTGGAGAAACTATACACACACACACGCGCGTATTTTTAGTATTTGGCTAAAAAAAAAAAAAACTATACCTGCTAAGAGGGAGAAGACATTTTAAAAGTCACTTACTATACATGCTTAGAGGAGATGTCATTAGAAAAGGTCCTTCAAATAACTAGTAACAAACTATTCGGGTGAAAAAGAAAATAATGCTGTGTTTCAATGATAGTTTCCAGGAATGGTGTGAAGAAATAACAGGAGAACTTAAAATTGAAAGAGTTCCGAGGTACTGACCCAGTTTCACGTGTTCAAATTGGGAGATTATAATATATAAGCGTGTTAAGTTTTTCCCCCTTCAAAAATAGGTAATATTTACACAAAAAATATATATGTCATATTTCCAAAACAAATATTGGTCATATTGACACGACTAATATAAGTCATATTTCTACAATAAATATATTGTTCATATCTCCACACCAAAAATCTCATATTTCTAAAACAAAAAAGGTCATATTTCCACACCATAAATAGGTGATATTTTCACAACAATGATACGGGTCATATTTCCACAACAAATATATAGTTTATATTTCCGCAACAAATATAGGTCATATTTCTACCAAAAATGTTGGTCATATTTCCACAACAAATATATAAGTCATATTTCAACAACAGAAATGTCATATTCACAATAAATGTAGGTCATATTCCATAACAAATATAGGTCATATTTCCACAACTAATATATGTCATATTTCGACAATAAATTTATAAGTCATATTTCCACACAAAAAGTCATATTTCCACAACATATATAGGTCATATTTTCACAACAAATATAGGTCATAATTCCACTAAGAAATATAGTTCATAATTCCACTAAGAAATATAGGTCATATTTCCACAACTAATATAGGTCATATTTCGACAATAAATATATAGGTCATATATGGACACACAAAAATGTCATATTTCCACAACAAATAAAGGTGCCATTTCCACAGCAAATATATATTTAAAATTTCCACAAAAATATAGGTCATCAACAAATATATATTTTATATTTCCATAACAAATATAGGTCATATTTCCACACCAAAATAGGTCATATTTCCACAACAAAAATAGGTCATATTTCCACACCAAAAATAGGTCATATTTCCACACCAAAATAGGTCATATTTCCACACCAAAATAGGTCATATTTCCACACCAAAATAGGTCATATTTCCACACCAAAATAGGTCATATTTCCACACCAAAATAGGTCATATTTCCACACCAAAATAGGTCATATTTCCACACCAAAATAGGTCATATTTCCACACCAAAATAGGTCATATTTCCACACCAAAATAGGTCATATTTCCACACCAAAATAGGTCATATTTCCACACCAAAATAGGTCATATTTCCACACCAAAATAGGTCATATTTCCACACCAAAATAGGTCATATTTCCACACCAAAATAGGTCATATTTCCACACCAAAATAGGTCATATTTCCACACCAAAATAGGTCATATTTCCACAACTAATATAAATATTTAATAAAAGTGTAATTGTTTTGTTTTTTGTTTATTTTTATTTTTTTAAAAAATCAAGTTTTAATTAAAATGGTAGGAAAAAAACAAACTACTCTTTAACTTATGGTAAAACCTAATACCCCGAGAGTCCTGTGCACAAACATTTGTGAAAACCTCAAATCTAAGACGTCCTTAAAAATCTAGCTTTTTTCAAATTCG
Source organism: Omphiscola glabra (assembly GCA_964017045.1). Classification (NCBI taxonomy): domain Eukaryota; kingdom Metazoa; phylum Mollusca; class Gastropoda; family Lymnaeidae; genus Omphiscola; species Omphiscola glabra. The sequence goes on along the minus strand of OZ024805.1, from coordinate 4,884,890 downwards.
TCTTTGATCCGAGAGAGAAAACATATCAAAAGGAAATCCTGCTTCACATAGGTGAGGAGGGAAAAAAAATAACATTGAGAAATATGTTTGATGAAATTTTCTAAATGATTATATAGATTTATGTACGAGTTTTCCTTAATAATTGCGTTAGGGTTAAAAGAAATTTAAGCGCAGGGGATATAAAGTTAACATGTTTTTAAAAAAATAATAAAACTTTTTTAAAATTAAGAAATAACTATGCAAGTTTAAAATTTTATTGCACTTCCGGTGTCCCATAACTCTTTGGAGGGGGGTGGGATACTGCCAATCTATTTTAGGTCTGATTAGCATCTTTTGTAGAGACGAACTTCCCTTTATGGTGGACTATGGGGGGAAATAGCATGTACTGGTATTCCGTGTGTACGTCACTGGATGCCATCCACCGGCATCATCCATCCTCGGATTTACTGGTTGAACCATCCACGAATATGTGTTTTGGATTCTATCCGCGGATTGCTCTATTTGTATTTTTACATTTTACTTATTTTTTTTAAAATGGTTGCGATTCCGATTGGCATTGCTTGATTGGAAAAATGTTCATCAGGAGATGTGCGGTCGATGCTAGTCCTGGAAATCTAGCAATGTGTTGTCGAGTGTACGACCACCGGCGTGTGTTGAAATTAAGGCGACGGTTCTTACCCCCCGTGTGATGATAAGGCTGGTGATGTCGAGCTGTAGTGGGCAGTAGTGAATTGGTTATATTTCATGAGATTTAGGACGCGTCTTTCTAGGACCCTGTTTTCGTGGATTACCTTTCAGTACGGTCAGATTAAACTGTCAGTGGCGTGAGAGTAGGGAGATTGGGGATACGTGAACACAGTTTCTTGTGTTAATCGATGATTAAATAGGTCAAACAAAAAACGATTCTATTAGCAACTTCCAATTATTCCTTTTTATTACCGTCGGCTTCTCTGTGCGAAGTCTTTGGCATGTGTCCCAGCACTGGCGATGCTTAATTGGTTTACAGGTATACGTGAGAGTGAGTTATTTTAATAAAGTTTGACCAACATGGCCGTGCAGAGATAGCCGTTTCTTTGGAAAAGCCATTGGCATTTGGTCAATGTTGGGTTGTTCATGTTGTGTTTGTTAATTTGCTTACTGTTTGTGTATATCTCTGGCGTCAGTTGTGAGTTTGTGTCTTGTTTAGTTGTTGGTTTTATGTCTTGTTTAGTTGTTGGTTTATTTGTGTCAAAGGGTAAAAGAATATTATCTATTTGTATACAAATAACTGACCCGTAAAAGACACAGGAGAGAAACAGTGGCAACAGTCGGACAGAAAAGATGCTTTTAACATTTCATTTCGCGAGACCTGTTTCATTTCAGAAGAATTGTTTCATGTCACAAAACCTGTTTCATTTCACAAAACCTGTTCGTGTTTCATTTCACGAGACCTGTTTCATTTCACAAGACCTGTTTCATTTCACAAGACCTGTTTCATTTCACAATACCTGTTTCATTTCACAAGACCTGTTTCATTTCGTAAGACTTGTTTCATTTCACACGACCTGTTTCATTTCACGAGACTTTTTTCATTTCACGAGATGTGTTTAACTTTCATTTCTCTAGTTATAAAACAGTGCAGTACAAAAGATCAATCATAATTTAGTATTTAAAAAAAAAAAATTAAATTAAAGACAGACATTTTCAGTTTGGGAACGCTCATTTAGGCATCATTTTTATTATTATTATTTTAAGTTTAGCTTAAATATCATTTTATTTAAATCTAATTCTCTCCCATCTACAATCTACGTCAGAGGTTCCCAAACTTTTTTGTCTCGTAGACCACTTGCCATGTTTGCTTACCTGATATTGAATTTTTGCAAATTAATTAACATTAAATGTATTTTTGACAGGCGGTATAGTGCTACTCACTTTGAAAGATTTAAATTTATAACGGTAGTGAAGTGCAGTGTGAATAACTTTTTTAAAAATATGTTAAGTTTTATACATTTATTATTTAAATTTAAATTAAAAAATGCCAAAATAGAAGTCTTGACCTGCTTACATGAGATCCACTATCGTCGACCCCAATTTTCATTTCATGGACCCCCATTTTCATTTTATGGACCCCCAATTTTTTCCCGCTGCCATAGACCCCTTGCAAGTTGTCGTAGACCCCTGGGGGTCGATATAGACCACTTTGGGAATCACTGATCTACGTCATAGTGACGTCTTCAGATGTCACGTGACAATCATTCTTTTGGGTAACTTGGGGGAAATAGAGTGTTGTTCGTTTTTTTAATTGGGGGGTTGTGGGTGGGGAAGGGGGGGGGGTTCAGCAGATTGAAGGTTCCAAGCATATAATTCCATTTCCTTATTGCTATCATGGTTAGTTTAACATTCATAGTTTTCGAGAGTTTGGGCGAAGAGAAGGTTTTGGAATGATGAAATTATGGTTAGACGTTGACAGAACGTAAACAAACAGCACTATTGAATGCGTTGTGTTGAGAGATTGATTTTTGGGATTTCCCGATATCGCATTTGATGCTGCGCATGGTGAATCGTTGCTCTTTTACAATTTAAGACATCTTAAAATTTATAAAAGTTTAAATAAATAAATAAATACATACACACACACACACACACATATATATATATATATATATATATATATAAAGGAAGAGCTTATTTTCAAATCGCGGTATCCACCATTTTTAAAAAAATGAAAAAACCTAACCATTTTGTAGAGCAAACCAGGTTCGTTTAGGACATGGTAAATTCTATATACTAAACACATTATATTCCTATTTTATTTGTGTCTAAACATGATTTAATCATCTAAACGATTTATTAATTTTTTGTAAAAAATTGAATAATCACAAAACCCCAATAATGGATATACATCATTTTGAAAATCAGCTCTTCATATATATATATATATGAAGAGCTGATTTTCAATTATATATATTATATATATGACCTATATATATATGCCAAGTGAGTGAGATCAAGGGTCCCCCAATCTCTTACGCAAAATGAGCTCTTTCTTCAGGGGAAAAAAAACATGCATGCCCAACTAACCGTCCTAATTTATTTTTTTTTAAAATATAATTTAAAAAATAATAATAATTTGGATCAGACACCCTGTTCTAAAATATTATTTTAAAATAGCATTTTGATATCATTTGGACAGATAGTTAACTACAGAAAAAAATCAAAATAATTATTCCCCCCCCCCCCCCACCCAAATTAAAAAAAAATATAAAAATGTCGTGACAAGGGCTCAATTTACTTCTATGCTATTTTTAAGGAATACCTAATAGTTATAATTATATTTTGAGCGATATCTCAAATTAAATAATGCATGACACCTTCATGGACATGCAGATTTTTTAAAAGATATCTTTATTTTATTACTTATACCAGAAAATTGCAATTTTAATTTAGTTTTCTTTAATTCCTGTTTGGTTTGTTAGCGTGTACCCGTGTACCGTTATCTTCTGTTAGAATTATTCTTTGGTGATTATATACTTTAAAAAAAAATAATAACCTTGAAAATTCGATTTTCTTTATTCTTTTTGTTTTCCATTTTCTGAAAATCGGGTCGGTATTTTGGCAGCTTGGGAAATGCGTGATCAAGTCAGCCGAAGAGATAAGTGTCAGGTCAATGTATGCTTCTAGCATCGTGCCAACAGTAGTCAGCTAGCAACACACCTGATGATTGCTCTCACACAATGAGTAGAACTAGAACCCTAGTGAACACACAACATATAGTAGAAAGCCATGAAGTGAAGCCATACATACATACAGACATACATGGCACACACACACAAATAGAGCACACGCATTTGAAAGGGTGGTGTGCTGGCAATCAAACAACAGGGTTGATATAACAGTCAAAACTTAGCAACCAGTTTGTCCGAGCCGGAGAGAACCGGCTCCAACACAACGCTGCTAAAGGGTCCCTTCCAGTCTGCGTTAGTGTGAGAAAGACCCATAAGCGCTTGTCTTTACGGGATACCCTCAATCTTGTCGTTACGGGATACCCTTAATATTGTCTTTACGGGATATCCATAATCTTGTCTTCACGGGTTACCCTCAATCCTTCGTCAAATAATATCGCTGAAACTGATATAATGTCAACCAAATCTTTTACGTCACATTCGACCTTGAACTAGAATCCTCCTATGTTACGGTTTTTTTCAATCGACACAAGACAATCTACTGGTATTATTTATATATGAGGCGTTAGTCTACTTGTGTATTGATTTTAACCTATTTATATATGAGGCGTTAGTCTACTGGTGTATTGATTTTGGCCTATTTATATTTGAGGCGTTAGTCTACTTGTGTATTGATTTTAACCTATTTATATATGAGTCGTTAGTCTACTTGTGTATTGATTTTGGCCTATTTATATTTGAGGCGTTAGTCTACTTGTGTATTGATTTTGACCTATTTATATTTGAGGCGTTAGTCTACTTGTGTATTGATTTTGGCCTATTTATATTTGAGGCGTTAGTCTACTTGTGTATTGATTTTGGCCTATTTATATTTGAGGCGTTAGTCTACTTGTGTATTGATTTTGGCCTATTTATATATGAGGCGTTAGTCTACTAGTGTATTGATTTTGACCTATTTATATTTGAGGCGTTAGTCTACTTGTGTATTGATTTTGACCTATTTATATTTGAGGCGTTAGTCTACTTGTGTATTGATTTTGACCTATTTATATTTGAGGCGTTAGTCTACTTGTGTATTGATTTTGACCTATTTATATTTGAGGCGTTAGTCTACTTGTGTATTGATTTTGACCTATTTATATTTGAGGCGTTAGTCTACTTGTGTATTGATTTTGACCTATTTATATATGAGGCGTTAGTCTACTTGTGTATTGATTTTGACCTATTCATATATGAGGTGTTAGTCTACTTGTGTATTGATTTGACCTATTTATATATGAGGCGTTAGTCTACTTGTGTATTGATTTTGGCCCAATACTGGCTGTGGCGTATCTTAACGAAATGTGACCCAAGGGAGTACTAACCCACACGCACTATTTATGTAATGTTATAAATAAACCCTAAAGTGGCCCCTAAGGTGATCTACCCATTCGCCCCCCCCCCCCCCATCTACGTCTTTGCATACTGTCATATTTACAATACAGTTCAGATATTCTGGTGCATTCGCAGCTGACAAATGTTTGTACTGGTACACTGGCAGTTGATTTATGCTTGTACATTTGCAGATGACATGTGTTTCTACATTTTCAGTTTAGTTAACTTATGCATGTGCATATGCAGTTGACATTTAAATTTGCTTGTAAGTTTTCAGTTGACATGCTTGTCATCTGCAGTTGACATATGATGGTATTTTTAAAATGATAATAAAAAAAGCGGTGGGTGCGAGCGATCAGGCTAGAAAATCTAGATAAATATATATTACAAGTACAATGGGGAAACCCGAAAAGAGGAGGCAACACACGAACGAGCGTGTCGGCAAGAAGCCTTCATCAGTGATCTGTACAACCAAAGATCAGCACATTTTAGCCTTGGTCAGTGATCTGTACAACCAAAGATCAACACATTTGGGCCTTGGTCAGTGATCTGTACAACCAAAGATCAGCACATTTGGGCATTGGTCAGTGATTTGTGCAACCAAAGATCAGCACATTTGGGCATTGGTCAGTGATCTGTACAACCAAAGATCAGCACATTTGGGCCTTGGTCAGTGATCTGTACAACCAAAGATCAGCACATTTGGGCATTGGTCAGTGATCTGTGCAACCAAAGATCAGCACATTTGGGCATTGGTCAGTGATCTGTACAACCAAAGATCAGCACATTTGGGCCTTGGTCAGTGATCTGTACAGCCAAAGATCAGCACATTTGGGCATTGGTCAGTGATCTGTACAACCACAGATCAACACATTTGGGCATTGGTCAGTGATTAGTACAATCAAAATTAGCACATATAAAAATAAATATATTTACTGTACGGTAGACATAATCTGATGTAGGCCTATTTCCATTATATTATTTTTGGGCTGGGATACAATTTCAGCTTGCATAAACTGTTTTGTTTCCTGTTGACACTTACTGGTGTATAATGTGACAACTTAAAGCAGTAGTTCTCAACCTTCCTAATCCCGCGACCCTTTAATACAATTCCTGGTGTTGTGGTGACCCTTTACCATAAAATTATGTTCGTTTCTTCTTCATAAATACGTGTTTTACGTTGGTCTTAGGCGACCCCTATGTAAGGGTCGTTCTTAGAGAACCAAGAATGCTACACGTATTCTTAATATTTCGATTATTCAAATAACAGGATGGCTCTCAATCATTTCTCACTATGAACCCCCAAAACCATCCCGAGGCTTACAGTGAGCTACAACGACAAACAACCGCGTCTCTAGAAATCTGTTTGCGATAGTAACCACGAGTACGCAATGGGAATGGACAACATAACCGTCCGATTGTGAGAACCTCTGGCAATACAGGTCGTGTCTCAACAATGGGCGCAAAAAACAAAGGGGGGAAAATTGCTCCAGGAAAGCCATTGTCGTCTACCGAAACCACAACACGCGCCGTATGACGTAAAAGGGGTGATTTCCCCCCCCCCCCTTCTATTTCTCTGATGGCACAGCATCGCTATGCGCGACCTCCCCTCCCCCCCCCCCTTTTTTTCCTCTAGTGTGCTGGGCAACCTTTGCCATTTGAAACCATCGATCGATTCTGTGTTTAAACCCTCGCTGAATTACTCGTGCTGGTGTCCGTGGGGGGATGGGGCGGGAGGGGATAGCTGCTGTCTGCCATGTCAGCTCGTGGTGAGAATATTACTTTTGGGAGGATATAGAGAAAGAGGGACGAACATTGGGGGGATGGGGGTGGGTGTTTCTGGCCATAATTTCAATCTCTTTGAAATCAGGGCGTATTGGGTAAGGATGAGACGGGGTGGGTCAAGTTTTAAGGGCTGGGTTCCCTTTACTAAATTTTGTCATCAAGCGGGGTAAGGGTGGGTGGGTGGGTGTTTGGTGGGTCGTCTCTCTTTATCCTGACTTATTGATCAGACGCGGGAGGGGGGTGGCCATAATTTAAAATGTGTCCGCCCACGAGGGTCTTCCTGGTGGATGCTAGTGGACACGTGAAAGCAATGGTGTAACTTTCGTAGGACCAGTGGGGCTGACTGTCCCCACGCCGTTATGCCCGATCGTGTCCAAAACTTTCTATAAGTCATCCCTATATGAAACACCGCCCTTTATATTAGACACCCTCTATACACACCCTTCTTGAGCAGCCTGTTCACCGGTTCGCCAATGTACGTGGGAGGTTGGTGTCATGAAACAGATTTCACCACTTTGACATTGTCGGTCATAGCGGCGTTTGTTTCTTTAGGGGGTGTTTGTTGGGGGAAGGGTGTAAAGGGATGTGGAGCGACATGAATAGTTTTCTATTTGTATTTCAGCTAGGTCAGCGTTAAACTGCAAAGGGGCTTTATTAAGCATTGGTCTGGGTTTAGCTTTAAAACAACAAGGTGTATACATTCGTCTCTTGGGTCCAATCTTTCAATTTTTATATGACAGCTGATCATTCTCTAGGAATGAATGTATGGTTGTAATGAGAAACAAAATTTTGAAGAACGTTACAATTTAAGAATACGCAGTTAGGTCACCTTAAACCCCCCCCCCCCCCCAACCTCCACACTTTTTTTTCCGGTCCGTCAACACAACTATATATATTTTTTAAACAGAGAGACACTCATTAAAACACAATTACAATTTCAGAATGGCCGCATACGTTCTCTTCAGAATTCTTAAAAGAAATTTTAATTATACAAGACAGAAGACTTATTTTAATTTTTAAAAAAATTATTTTTCTTTCTTTTTTTTTTTTTTTTTTTTTGTAAATGAAATTAATAGGTTTTTTTTTTAAAAAAAAAAAAACGAAATCTTAATTAAATATTAAATTTATGACGAAATAAGTAATTTTTGACTGGTTAATTTACTAGTAAAGTACATTCACTATACAGTATACTTATAGTATAAAATGTACCGATATCTAAATATTGATGCATTTTCAGATTTTAAAAAACACACATTTATTCCGGGAGATTCCGGGCTAAAACTAGTATATACATAAATGTATTGCTAAGGCAGGATCACGGTATGAGAATTTCAAGGAAGGGTAAAACCTCAGTAGCTTTCTCGGGCGAATTGTCAATTAGAATGTCACAATAAGTTAGGTTTACTTTTAGCTTAGAATGTCACAATAAGTTAGGCTTACATTTAGCTTAGAATGTCACAATAAGTTAGGTTTACATTTAGCTTAGAATGTCACAATAAGTTAGGTTTACATTTAGCTTAGAATGTCAGAATAAGTTAGGTTTACATTTAGCTTAGAATGACACAATAAGTTAGGTTTACATTTAGCTTAGAATGTCACAATAAGTTAGGTTTACATTTAGCTTAGAATGTCACAATAAGTTAGGTCTACATTTTATGGAGTAGTGCTAAAACTTTGGGTTAATTTTGAAACAAAACAATCATTTAGGCGTTACATGTACTGATACAACAATCATTTGGCGTCACATGTACTGATACAACAATATATAGGCGTTACATGCACGGACACAACAATTATTTTAGCTTTACATGAACGGACACAAAAATATTTATTTTTAATAAAATATATATAAAATCCGTTATATTAACTTCAATTTTTGTGTGTTTAGGAAAAAAAATCTTCGGGCGGCTAATTTACCCACTTACCGTCAACATATCGAGCTAAAACTCGACACACAGACGCGTTGCCGCTGACAACACAATCTTTTAAATTTCAGCCCCACCTCCAAACCCCAAAATTTATTTTATCCAGCTTTTTAAAAGGAAGATGAAGGAAATATGACGTCACTGATTTCACGAAAGAAAATTGCCCGATAACTGCGCTAAATGAGATTCTTATAAATATCGCAGATGCGTTTGGTGCGTAATATTTTCTTTAGTTTTCCTGAAATAGTTGGTGTAATAAGTCTGCGTAGCAAAAGCGGGTGGGGCATTAAAATATGAATATAAAATAATAAAATGTACGTAACAGAGGAAGACGAAGAGGAAGACGAAGAGGAAGACGAAGAGGAAGACAGAGAAAAAGATGGGAAGATAACACCAAAGAGTGGACGGGATTAAAACTTAGGTGATGTTGTGCGTGGTGCAGAAGATCGAGAGGAATGGAGAAGGATAGTTTTCATGTCAACTGTGGCTCCCCAACGGTCCAAGTACTAAGGGACATAATGATGATGATGTTGATGTTGATGATGTTGGTGATGAACGGATTTATATGAAAATCGTTCTATTTAGGCGCTGTTTAATTATTTTAAATGTGATGTTCATTAAAAAAAAAGGCAACCTTTTGTGTTGAATTAATATATAAATATTTATATATAATCTAATTCGTATTTGATAAATTGAAGAGCTATCCCAATGCGATAGATCAAACAATGCTCTACATATCGAGATTGTGATTCTTATTAAATTAAAACTTCGCATAAAAAAATCAGGGCTGAAATGTTTGTTTGTAGGTACAAAATTATGTCGCACGCCTTTTTCAGTTAGTTATTGAAAGACAATTGTGAGACGATATTGTGTCGGTACGTAGACAATTGTGAGGCGATATTGTTTCGGTACGTAGACAATTGTGAGGCGATATTGTGTCGGTACGTAGACAATTGTGAGGCGATATTGTGTCGGTACGTAGACAATTGTGATGCGATATTGTGTCGGTACATAGACAATTGTGAGACGATATTGTGTCGGTATGTAGACAATTGTGAGACGATATTGTGTCGGTACGTAGACAGTTGTGAGACGATATTGTGTCGGTACGTAGACAATTGTGAGACGATATTGTGTCGGTACGTAGACAATTGTGAGGCGATATTGTGTCGGTGCGTAGACAATTGTGAGGCGATATTGTGTCGGTACGTAGACAATTGTGAGACGATATTGTGTCGGTACTTAGACAATTGTGAGACGATATTGTGTCGGTACGTATACAATTGTGAGGCGATATTGTTTCGGTACGTAGACAATTGTGAGGGAATATTGTGTCGGTACGTAGACAATTGTGAGACGATATTGTGTCGGTACGTAGACAATTGTGAGGCGATATTGTGTCGGCACGTAGACAATTGTGAGACGATATTGTGTCGGCACGTATACAATTGTGAGGCGATAATGTGTCGGCACGTAGACAATAGTGAGGCGATAGTGTGTCGGCACGTAGACAATTGTGAGGCGATATTGTGTCGGCACGTAGACAATTGTGAGGCGATATTGTGTCGGCACGTAGTGATCTAAAGAATATACAACACATTTAAGTTTTGAAGCATTTTATTTTTAGCAGACTAAATTTTTTTTTTATTGGAGGCGTGGTAGAGGACACTTATAACAACATATTGGCGTAGGAATATGGGCGGATGAACACCTGCCGGCACTTGTTTTATTTATAATGCGTGCGAAATTTTTCAGCCATCTGCAGAGTTGTTCTTTCGTGGAAACGGGGTGACAGAAATCTTGAGCTATCCGGTAAGGTACTAAGTCGTGCTAAGCGACTGGTTGGCGGAAATATTAAAATACGGTTCCACTATACGATTGGGAAGACGGCTGTTGGTAATCTATTGTTCTAATAATTGGCTCCTCTCCCTGAATATAGTTCAACTCATTTTCCAACAGCTTTGTATTTTCATTGGTGTGGCAGTATTCATAAAATTATTTGTTCTTGATCTCTTAATCCCTTGTAATAAAGACTTTTGTTACGGCGCTTTCCTGTTTCTGTGTGTATAATTCCTACTTTTTAAACCAATCGTTTCGTAAATGCCTTTCTTATTTTCTTTCATTTACATCTTTTTTCTTAAATGTTTAAAATGTGAACCCCCTATCTCCGAATGAGTTCCGAACCTACTGCCAGATCCATGGCTACCGATGGACGTCCATCTCACGAGAAGGGCTACCAACTGCCAGATCAATGGTAGCCATTGAACGTCCCACTTACGTAGGGCTACCTACTGCCAGATATATCGTAGCCACTGAACGTCCCACTCATCAGTAGGGCTACCTACTGCTATATAAATGGTAGCCATTGGACGCCCCACTCATCAGTATGGCTGCCTACTGCCAGATCAGTGGTAGCCACTGAACGTTCCACTCATCAGTAGGGCTACCTACTGCCAGATCAATGGTAGCCATTGAACGTCCCACTCACGAGTAGGACTACCTACTGGTACATCTATGGACGCCGTTGGACGTCCCACTCACGAGTAGGGCTACCTACTGGTACATCTATGGCCGCCATTGAACGTCCCACCCACGAGTAGGGCTACATACTGCGAGGTTTATGGCTGCCATTGGACGTCCCACTCACGAGTAAGGCTATATACTGCAAGATCCATTGCTACCATTGGACGTCCCACTCGCGAGTAGGGCTACCTACTTTTTCATCAATGGCCGTCGTTGAAAGTCCCACTCATCAGTAGGGCTACCTAATGCTACATCTGTGGACGCCATTGAATGTCCCACTCATGAGTAGGGCTACCTACTGCTACATCTATGGTAGCAATCTTAACGTCCCACTCACGGGTGGGGCTTTCAAAATGTTTTAATAACAAACCTGGCCGGGTCACCACCTCCGGTCAGTTTCCTTATCTACCGATGTAACGGTATATATTTTATGGTGCCTTTCATAAACATCTTCAACAAAAATGTCATCACTATTAGATTCTGCTTCAATTGAAACAAATACTCTACACCAGGGATGGGCAAACTTTTTGTGCGGAGGGCCACATTGACAAAGGTAAAGCTATTGGGGGGCAGCATGTATATTATGTCCAATTTTTAAATATCGATAAACATTTCCCTATATTAAAATCGATAGTTTCGCATTTTAGCATTACATGACAAAGGTAAGGACTGTTTTAAAAAATAGAAAATTAGAAAGAAATTTGATCAAAAATGTTTTAAAAATCATGAAATTCTGTAAAATTCAACAAAATAACTTAAAAACATAGTAATTTTTTTAAATTTCTAAATGCCTTCGAGGGCTACATAATATCAGTTGCCGGGCCGCATGCGGCCCGCGGGCCGTAGTTTGCCCACCCCTGCTCTACACCGATGTGTTCGATTGTTTTATCACCTTAACTTTCTCGTCTGGTTTAGTCAACTTGGCATGTTGTCAGCGTCTACTATGAGCCTGGAAAGACAAGCTGACCATTGAACTCTCGTATCCCACTTCTGACACCATTTGTAACACTTCTTCTCTTGTGCTACTTGTAACTGACGTGTGACCAGTGTTACTGTTGCGGCTTGAATACGGTCCAATGCTTAATAATTAATAATATAATGAACTGCTATAAAAAGCACGTGGCACTGCACAGCTCCTCATCACCATTAACGTTTATGCACGTTTTAAGATTCACTATTCACAATATAAAATAGTTATCCAAAATTGGAATTAAATAATTGTCGTGACATCATATACCTCACATACTTTGTAATCCAAACAGATGCACGACACGTGTTCCCGTTCAATGTGACGCCGGCTTTAAAACAATCCCACGTACGGTGCTGGAGAATTTCTTGACCACGCGAATGTCTCTCTCAACTTCCTTCCTCTCCCTCTGCGCATGACATCAAAATCATCATCATAATACTTTTTAAAAATAACGAAACAATATATTTCTATGACAATGGAGATGTTACAATCCGTAGTCGGCCATTTTGATTGACTTTTAAGCTATTATCATTTAATGCTAACCACTAATGCTAAAGCTTTTTGACGCCTGACTCCCCCATGCTTCTGACCATCGGCCCTGTCAGCGATTGTGAATCATGAATGCCATCGTCCCTTCATGGATGTGTTGAGCACATATGAGCTGGCAAAGATATCTTCCAAGTAAGCCAACTTGGCTTCCCAGTCCTCATTTCCAAACGTTCCTCAATCAAATGTTTTGTTGCGGTTCAGAAATTTGGCCAGGTCGATTTGTAAGTCAAAATCATTTTTATCAAACTTTACTTCTGCGTGCAATGGAAAAGGTTTGCGTTCAGCCTCTCCATGTCATCACATAGTGTGGAAGTTGTTTGCGTTCAGCCTCTCCATGTCAACACATAGTGTAGAAATTGTTTGTGTTCATCCTCTCCATGTCATCACATAGTGTAGAAGTTGTTTATGCTCATCCTCTCCATGTCATCACATAGTGCCTGAAGTTGTTTGTGTTCATCCTCTCCATGTCATCACATAGTGCCTGAAGTTGTTTGTGTTCATCCTCTCCATGTCATCACATAGTGCCTGAAGTTGTTTGTGTTCATCCTCTCCATGTCACCACATAGTGTAGAAGTTGTTTGTGTTCAGCCTCTTCATGTCACCTCATAGTGTTTTAGTTGTTTGTGTTCAGCCTCTCCATGTCACCACGTAGTGTTTAGTTGTTTGCGTTCAGCCTCTCCATGTCATCACATAATGCAACTAATAGTCTTTGGGTTGAAAGTTCTGCTGTCACACAGTTCACAATTTTGACAACTCCGATGAGCAAACTATTCAGCCCTGTAGACATTCTCTCGGCGGCATGAAGCACTATGTTAACATATTACTCAGTCCTGTAGAGATACTCTTGGTGGCAAGACTCTCATTGTGAATGAAATGCTTTCACGTACTGTCAGTGCAATCACGTACTGTCAGTGCAATCACGTACTGTCAGTGCAATCACGTACTGTCAGTGCAATCACGTACTGTCAGTGCAATCACGTACTGTCAGTGCAATCACGTACTTTCAGTGCAATCACGTACTTTCAGTGCAATCACGTACTTTCAGGGCAATCACGTACTGTCAGTGCAATCACGTACTGTCAGTGCAATCACGTACTGTCATTGCAATCACGTACTGTCCTTGTAATGTGTGCAATCACGCAGAAAGCCTCACAATCATGACTGCTGCGTTATCAGAACAAACACCAATACACTATTTGAAATCCAGCGTTCATTCATCAACTATGTATTTTCACCCATTTTTTCCAATAATGTTGTGCTGACCGCCAATGTAAGGTTAGCGGACCGACAACGTAAGGATAGCGGAACTATATGTATGTGGACTACCATCTGGTCAAAATAAAACATTTTTTATTTGAAATTGGATTGTTTTTTATGATTTAAAAAAGAATTATTTAAATCGGATACCCGAAAATTTCCCAGCAGTTAGCAGATGCCCTCAGGCCATCCTCACCAGAAGAGTCAGGTGGGTACCCTCAGGCCATCCTCACCAGAAGAGTCAGATGGGTACCCTCAGGCCATCCTCACCAGAAGAGTCAGGTGGGTACCCTCAGGCCATCCTCACCAGAAGAGTCAGGTGGGTACCCTCAGGCCATCCTCACCAGAAGAGTCAGGTGGGTACCCTCAGGCCATCCTCACCAGAAGAGTCAGGTGGGTAAACTCAGGCCATCCTCACTAGAAGAGTCAGGTGGGTACCCTCAGGCCATCCTCACCAGAAGAGTCAGGCGGGTACCCTCAGGCCATCCTCACCAGAAGAGTCAGGTGGGTACCCTCAGGCCATCCTCACCAGAAGAGTCAGGCGGGTACCCTCAGGCCATCCTCACCAGAAGAGTCAGGCGGGTACCCTCAGGCCATCCTCACCAGAAGAGTCAGGTGGGTACCCGTTGACAGCCATCTTCACGAGAAGTGTCAGGCAGTTATCCGTTGACAGCCATCCTCACAGGAAGTACCAGGCGAGTACCCGTTGACAGCCATCCTCATGAGAAGTATCAGGCGAGTACCCGTTGACAGCCATCCTCACGAGAAGTTCTTCCTCAGTTCAGATGAACTCCAGCTCACGGAAGAACAATAATATCGAAGGTTTTAATCCACCTTCACTATATCGATACCTTCCTTATCTCTTCGCACAGTTCGCCAATCGCCCGGCTTCTTCTTGCCTTATTCGATTATCGATCCATGTAAGTATCGACCCGCGGTGGTATCGATTTGAGCAACCTTTTGAAAGAGATCGATCTTCCTCGTTACTTGGATTTTTTTTTTAAGGTGAAATTTTTGTGATCATAAAATGAACGCTAGTACATGGCGTTAAGATATCTGGATCATTTTGAGGCGTCATGGCGACTCCACGTTTATTTGAAATGTGACTCCGACAGTTGTGATTTGGGGTAGGGGTGTGGTGGTGGTGGTGGTGTTTTCTTTGACACGGCGGTTCTCATAATGAAATCAAGGCCGGTGCGGATTTACTTCGGTATGTATGTAGCCGGTCAACTAATCACCCTAGCCAGGTCACTGGTCCACCTAGCCAGGCCACGGGTCCACGTAGCCAGGCTACCGGTCCACCTAGTATGGCTGCCGGGCCACATGCATAGCGGTCTTACTGTGTTAACGAGTCCAGCCCATCCGGATGTTTTACCTTTACCTGGGGACGACCCACGTGTGGATTTGAACCAACGACATCCCCTGGCTGTGAGGCTGATGACTGGGAAGACAATAATGATTCGACTGGCATTCATCATTACACATACAAACATGATTATGTAGACTATCAAGATTATACTTTTAGTCATACTAACATGATTAGATTTTTAGTCATACTATCATGATTATACTTTTAGTCATACTGATAAGATTAGAGTTGCATCCATACCCGAATAGACAAAAAGTGATTATTAGGTTTCCCAGCCTTCCAATAGAAAGTACGACTAATTACCTCTACATTTAATACAACATTTAAGACCACATTTAGCACTACATTTAAAACTACATTTAGCACTACATTTAAAACTACATTTAGCACTACATTCCATCTATTCTTTTTTTGTAAACGCCTCTTCTTCCGATAACACTTTATATCTATTTCGATGCCCTTGGTGAGTTGTTTTTTTCTTTCTCTCTCTTCCCGTTGTTACAACTTTTTCAGCGTCTTCTAACAAAAATTGTGTCTCTGCGTATGTGTGTGTGTGTGGGGGGGATGTAGTGGGTGCAGAAACTCCAAAGAAGTATTGGGCAATGGATAGAGGAGTGGGACGATGCCCAAAGATGGGTGGTGGTTGCGGCCAATGGCCTTAGGGATTAATTTCGAAATTCACATAAATATGTCACATAATATATTGCGTACATGTGAATTGTAGATTTGTAGTGCATATAGATGTCAGTCTATGTAGATATCAGGTCATGTAGATGCCAGGTCATGGAGATGTCATTTCATGTAGATGTCAGTTTATGTAGATGTCAGGTCATGTAGATGTCAGGTCATGTAGATGTCAGTACATGTAAAGTCTGGTATAGTCAGGCAAAGGTGCACTACTATCTTAAGGTCATGTAGATGTTAAGTCAGGTCATGTGTAGTCAGGCCAAGTATACTCAGGTAAGGTCATCGGGACGTTAAGTCGGGTCATGTGTCGTCAGGGAAGGTCATTTAGATTTTAGGCGAGGTAATGTGTAGCACTGCAGGTCAGGGACAGTCAGGTCATGTTTGCCAGGGCAGCAACTGCTGAAAGCGGTATAGACGTCACCTCCCAAAATTTTGGTCCCAAAAGGTCCATATAAGCGGTACAATGTGACCTTAATGGACCTTTAAGAGGTTGCACTGCGTCTTCTTGCTGTAGAAATATTACATAAATTAGGTATTCTAAATGAAAATTTCATAATGAAATTAAATAAAATTCAACTATTCCCCTAAATAGAGCTTGCCTTCATTATAACAGAACCACAAATTTTAATGCTCTATCTCCAATATTTAGAAAGTTATGAATTTTCTTTAAAATCAGGAACAGCGTCAATTTTTAGACGCCAGGAAAGTGTAGATTTGGCACCTGCTATCTTCTAAAATAACCATGTTGGAACTTTCAAATCTCTTGCACACACAACCAGTTATACATATAACAAAGTCAATTTTTTTCAGGGTTGTCACTTAATTTTAAATACAATTTTTATTCATTTAATAACGAGCCGAAGCTCAATTTGTCAAAATATTAAAAGGGAGACAAAAAGTCAATTTTACTTCACTTTCAAAAAATCATAAAAAAATTAACTAATTAAGCTATTCTTAATATCCAGGAGTCACGTAAAAGTTAATTTAAATCACATCAATGTGAAATCATTAGGCAAAGGTGAAAACAACCAACTACTTTACAGAAATTATTTCAGCAAGGCATGTTCACAAAAACTAAGAAATTCATAGATTTTTAAAATTTCGTAATAAATTAACCAAGTAAGATATCCTAACAAATTTTACACAGCATTGTAGAACATGCTAATCTTTTTAATAATAAAGCAACATACTAAGGTTTAGGAAACAAAATTCTGCTCAATAATAATTATAAAAATGGTCACTTTCGAATCCGAAAATTTAAAATTCCCAACTTCTTAAGAACATTTATACAAGTATAAAATCTGCAGGAATCATCAACTATGCATTAGTAATAATGAAAATCAATTTACAAGAACAAAAGGATTATCTCAGTAAGTCATGTTCATAATAACGAAGGAATTTCATATTCTTTTTTTTTTTATTCATAAAAAATTAAGAAGCTAGGTATGTACGTAAAATTTATAGCATGTCTTTTAAATATAGCCATAAATGGTTTTAAGAATCTGTCAGTTAATTATGATTCTTTTACTGAACTGACAGTACATCTGATGATACTTATAAAAGTCTGTTAATAAAATTAACTAGTACTATGTCTGTTAGGGCAGCAACTATGAAGTCATTTGACAAAAAATTTGAATAGGTATTCTAAATGACGCTCTGAAAATTACGCTGCACTTAGATTTTTCTAGTAGGGTAGCGCTAACCGTCTTAGCAGTTGTCCCATCGTATTTGTTGGACTGGAAGCAACGGATTTAGAAAGTACTGATGTAGATCTTTATTCTGATATTGGTTTGCAATTGAAGTCATTTGACTAAAAATTTGAAGAATTTCTTACATCTTAACTTGGTGAGAAAACAATTATAAATTGTGTATATTGCAATGTCCATTTGCTGTTGGGACTCTCACACTGTTAAGGGCGAGAAGAAGACAAACTTTTTAAATCTGATGCTGCTGTAGCTGAAAGTGCTACTAATAGAATTATAAAAACAAGTTGTGATTGTTTTGGTACCAAGGCCAAGGGGTGATAAAAAATGGTTGTAGGGTAGAATGGATTACATTTTGTGAGAAGTCAAAAATTCCTAGCTTTAAAGGCAATATATTTTAACTGATTTTTTTTAAAAAGCTGGTTCATCAAATATTTTTCAATTTATAAACATAAATGACAATTTCATTTTTCACATGTGTCATTCTAAGTGCATCCAATTTAAAATTACAGTGTCATTTTAAATTTAACAATTTAAAAGGATATTGTTTTAATGACAATGTCAATTGTTTTGTTGTATTGGTATTATCTATTTGAAGCGTACTGGCCCACATTGGGATATTGTCACTAGATTTAATTTAAAATACTTTGAATTTTATACATATGTGAAATGTATGGTTGAAGTCTGTTTCAAAGTATATTTAACTCATCATACCATTACCATGAATCAGATGTATAAGAATCTGACGATTTTTTTTCTTCTTTTGAATGTGTTGACGAAACTTTGTCAAGAAGCTTTAATATTTGATCAATTCCTACTCCTTACCATAATTCTCTAGTGATGTTTCTTTCACTCCATACCATAACTCTCTAGTGATGTTTCTTTCACTCCTTACCATAACTCTCTAGTTATGTTTCTTTCACTCCTTACCATAACTCTCTAGTGATGTTTCTTTCACTCCTTACCATAACTCTCTAGTGATGTTTCTTTCACTCCTTACAATAACTCTCTAGTGATGTTTCTTTCACTCCTTACCATAACTCTCTAGTGATGTTTCTTTCACTCCTTACCATAACTCTCTAGTGATGTTTCTTTCACTCCTTACCATAACTCTCTAGTGATGTTTCTTTCACTCCTTACCATAACTCTCTAGTGATGTTTCTTTCACTCCTTACCATAACTCTCTAGTGATGTTTCTTTCACTCCTTACCATAACTCTCTAGTGATGTTTCTTTCACTCCATACCATAACTCTCTAGTGATGTTTCTTTCACTCCTTACCATAACTCTCTAGTGATGTTTCTTTCACTCCTTACCATAACTCTCTAGTGATGTTTCTTTCACTCCTTACCATAACTCTCTAGTGATGTTTCTTTCACTCCTTACCATAACTCTCTAGTGATGTTTCTTTCACTCCTTACCATAACTCTCTAGTGATGTTTCTTTCACTCCTTACCATAACTCTCTAGTGATGTTTCTTTCACTCCTTACCATAACTCTCTAGTGATGTTTCTTTCACTCCTTACCATAACTCTCTAGTGATGTTTCTTTCACTCCTTACCATAACTCTCTAGTGATGTTTCTTTCACTCCTTACCATAACTCTCTAGTGATGTTTCTTTCACTCCTTACCATAACTCTCTAGTGATGTTTCTTTCACTCCTTACCATAACTCTCTAGTGATGTTTCTTTCACTCCTTACCATAACTCTCTAGTGATGTTTCTTTCACTCCTTACCATAACTCTCTAGTGATGTTTCTTTCACTCCCTACCATAACTCTCTAGTTATGTTTCTTTCACTCCTTACCATAACTCTCTAGTGATGTTTCTTTCACTCCTTACCATAACTCTCTAGTGATGTTTCTTTCACTCCTTACCATAACTCTCTAGTGATGTTTCTTTCACTCCTTACCATAACTCTCTAGTGATGTTTCTTTCACTCCTTACCATAACTCTCTAGTGATGTTTCTTTCACTCCTTACCATAACTCTCTAGTGATGTTTCTTTCACTCCTTACCATAACTCTCTAGTGATGTTTCTTTCACTCCTTACCATAACTCTCTAGTGATGTTTCTTTCACTCCTTACCATAACTCTCTAGTGATGTTTCTTTCACTCCTTACCATAACTCTCTAGTGATGTTTCTTTCACTCCTTACCATAACTCTCTAGTGATGTTTCTTTCACTCCTTACCATAACTCTCTAGCGATGTTTCTTTCACTCCTTACCATAACTCTCTAGCGATGTTTCTTTCACTCCTTACCATAACTCTCTAGTGATGTTTCTTTCACTCCTTACCATAACTCTCTAGTGATGTTTCTTTCACTCCTTACCATAACTCTCTAGTGATGTTTCTTTCACTCCTTACCATAACTCTCTAGTGATGTTTCTTTCACTCCTTACCATAACTCTCTAGTGATGTTTCTTTCACTCCTTACCATAACTCTCTAGTGATGTTTCTTTCACTCCTTATCATAACTCTCTAGTGATGTTTCTTTCACTCCTTACCATAACTCTCTAGTGATGTTTCTTTCACTCCTTACCATAACTCTCTAGTGATGTTTCTTTCACTCCTTACCATAACTCTCTAGTGATGTTTCTTTCACTCCTTACCATAACTCTCTAGTGATGTTTCTTTCACTCCTTACCATAACTCTCTAGTGATGTTTCTTTCACTCCTTACCATAACTCTCTAGTGATGTTTCTTTCACTCCTTACCATAACTCTCTTGTGATGTTTCTTTCACTCCTTACCATAACTCTCTAGTGATGTTTCTTTCACTCCTTACCATAACTCTCTAGTGATGTTTCTTTCACTCCTTACCATAACTCTCTAGTGATGTTTCTTTCACTCCCTACCATAACTCTCTAGTGATGTTTCTTTCACTCCTTACCATAACTCTCAAGTGATGTTTCTTTCACTCCTTACCATAACTCTCTAGTGATGTTTCTTTCACTCCTTACCATAACTCTCTAGTGATGTTTCTTTCACTCCTTACCATAACTCTCTAGTGATGTTTCTTTCACTCCTTACCATAACTCTCTAGTGATGTTTCTTTCACTCCTTACCATAACTCTCTAGTGATGTTTCTTTCACTCCTTACCATAACTCTCTAGTGATGTTTCTTTCACTCCTTACCATAACTCTCTAGTGATGTTTCTTTCACTCCTTACCATAACTCTCTAGTGATGTTTCTTTCACTCCTTACCATAACTCTCTAGTGGTGTTTCTTTCACTCCTTACCATAACTCTCTAGTGATGTTTCTTTCACTCCTTACCATAACTCTCTAGTGGTGTTTCTTTCACTCCTTACCATAACTCTCTAGTGATGTTTCTTTCACTCCTTACCATAACTCTCTAGTGATGTTTCTTTCATTTCTTACCATAACTCTCTAGTGGTGTTCTCTCATTACATGACATGTCTCTCTAGAGGTGTTCTCTCATTACATGACATGTCTCTCTAGTGATGTTCTCTCATTACATGGCATGTCTCTCTAGTGATGTTCTCTCATTACATGACCTATCTCTCTAGTGGTGTTCTTTCATTACACGACACAGCTCTTTAGTGGTGTTCTTTCATTACATAACACAGCTCTCTAGTGGTGTTCTTTCATTACACGACACAGCTCTCTAGTGGTGTTCTTTCATTACACGACACACCTCTCTAGTGGTGTTCTTTCATAACATGACACAGCTCTCTAGTGGTGTTCTTTCCTTACATGACACAGCTCTCTAGTGGTGTTCTTTCATTACATGACACAGCTCTCTAGTGGTGTTCTTTCATTACATGACACAACTCTCTAGTGATGTTCTTTCATTACATGCGCCAGCGCCGATTCTTTTTGAGAGTTTGTGTCGCGTCGATTTCGGGACTGTGTCGCCACAATTTCGGGTCTGTGTTGCGTCAATTTCGGGACTGTGTTGCGTCAATTTCGGGACTGTGTCGCCACAATTTCGGGTCTGTGTTGCGTCAATTTCGGGACTGTGTTGCGTCAATTTCGGGACTGTGTCGCCACAATTTCGAGTCTGTGTTGTGTCAATTTCGGGTCTGTGTTGCGTCAATTTCGGGACTGTGTTGCGTCAATTTCGGGACTGTGTCGCCAGAATTTCGGGTCTGTATTGCGTCAATTTCGGGACTGTTTTGCGTCAATTTCGGGTCTGTGTTGCGTCAATTTCGGGACTGTGTTGCGTCAATTTCGGGACTGTGTCGCCAGAATTTCGGGTCTGTATTGCGTCAATTTCGGGACTGTTTTGCGTCAATTTCGGGACTGTGTCGCGTCAATTTCGGGACTATGTCGCGTCAATTTCGGGACTGTGTCGCGTCAATTTCGGGACTGTGTCGCGTCAATTTCGGGACTGTGTTGCGTCAATTTCGGGACTATGTCGCGACAATTTCGGGTCTGTGTCGCGTCAATTTCGGGACTGTTTCGCGTCAATTTCGGGATTGTCTTTGCGTGTTTTGGGTCAGTGAGCATTTCTAATAGAAAGCGTCCCCCACCCACAAAACCTACTTTTATACTTTTTCAACCAAATCAAACGAGCTTCGGTGTAAGGGTTAGGTGTGTGGTTTAGGTGTGTGGGTTAGGTGTGTGGGTTAGGTATCAAAATTGAATGTACGCTCAAACGAACCAGCCGTTTCAAACTTTCAAGTCTATCGATGCCACCCTCCCCCCTCCCCCTCGAACTCTCCAACCCAGATAAATACATCTAAAAATAGATCCATTGTTAGCATCCCGTCTAACGTAAATCAATATCACGCAGCACCAGCACCTAGTGAATGGCTTGTCAGAGAGCAGCACCAGCACCTAGTGAATGGCTTGTCAGAGAGACATACATTTCATTACCCTGGCACTACGAGGAAAAACAATGGCGGTGGAGGGGAGCGAAGTGTACTTCTTTTTTCTATTGGTCAGCCCGGCGTTGTCCATACTTTTTACTGAGGACCCCCACCCCCCTCTAACCCCCTCCCCCACCAAATCACCACAGTATGATCGCAAGGATTCGGAACAATGCATTCGAATTGACACACGTGAATTCAATTTTGTTGAAATGCTATATTATTATTAACATTTCCAAACATATTTTATACTAAATTTCACTACTATATCTGTTAGTAAGGGAAAAAAATAACACAACATAACAAAACAACAAACAACACAACAAACAACACAACAAACAACACAACAAACAGCACAACAAACATCACAACAAACAACAAACAGCACAACAAACAACACAACAAACAGCACAACAAACAGCACAACAAACAGCACAACAAACAGCACAACAAACAGCACAACATAACAAAACAACAAACAACACAACAAACAACACAACATAACAAAACAACAAACAACACAACAAACAACACAACAAACAACACAACAAACAACACAACAAACAACACAACAAACAGCACAACAAACAGCACAACAAAAACACAACATAACAAAACAACAAACAACACAACAAACAACACAACAAACGTTCATTGAGAGGAGGTGATCAGGTGTAATGTTCCAGGCGTCTTGTAGATTATTTTCCACTGTGGTCAGCGTCGTTTTAATGCTGTCGGTCGGTTTGGTTCCTTTCTCCCCCAATCATTTAAAAGAATCTTGATTTCACCAGTTGATCTCCGAGTCCGGAAAAAAGTAACGGGTAAGTCCAACCCGCATACGGCAATTAGAACGAAACCAATTTTTTTTGTGAAAACAAAATATTTAATTTTGTTTTTATTTTAAATTTCTCACTAGCTTAATTCCGTTAGAATATGGAGATAAAGAAAGAGCCCTCCTCGGCAGAAATTACAGATGAAAACAGGACAAGTGAAAACCTTAAGTGATCACCATTTGTTGATTATGTGAAATAAAGATCTTAAATCTTGTCCTGTCTGCTGAGGAAGGCTCTTGGCCGAAACGTTTTTGTAAATTATAGTCCCGTTTCTTAACTGAAGCTTCCGCGTACCTTGTTCCACATACCTTGTTCCACATACCTTGTTCCGCGTACCTTGTTCCACGTACCTTGTTCCACGTACCTTGTTCCACATACCTTGTTACACGTACCTTGTTCCACGTACCTTGTTCCACGTGCCTTGTTCCACGTACCTTGTTCCACGTACCTTGTTCCACATACCTTGTTCAACATACCTTGTTCCACATACCTTGTTCCACATACCTTGTTCCACGTACCTTGTTCCACGTACCTTGTTCCACGTACCTTGTTCCACGTACCTTGTTCCAAATACCTTGTTTCACATACCTTGTTCAACATACCTTGTTCCACATACCTTGTTCCACGTACCTTGTTCCACGTACCTTGTTCCACGTACCTTGTTCCACGTACCTTGTTTCACATACCTTGTTCAACATACCTTGTTCCACATACCTTGTTCCACGTACCTTGTTCCACGTACCTTGTTCCACGTACCTTGTTCCACATACCTTGTTCCACTATTTCCCTCACTCAACTTGAACGCAGCCCTTCGTTTATGATACACGTCTATAAATAGACATTTGAATGATTTATTTGATGAAATGTGCCGATTTCATTGGCTCGATGGCGGTTCTCACAACATGAATATTTATGGTCAAATAAAATTAATTTAATTGATAAAACCGGAACCGGTCCCTGGTGGGATTTCGAAACTTAACGACCTGTCCGCCAAACTTTATGACAAGATCTCTGACATTTTAAAAAGTGAAAATGAGCTATATGCGGGGTTGAGTGATTCGCCTTCTGTGGTACTTTGGTATTATATGTGTTGCACTCCATTGAAAAATAACATGAGCATAATGCAATTTGTATGGCCGTTAATAAATGTATATTTCTATTTGCATTAATGAATCTTTATTTCTTTGGGCGTGAATTTTTTAAAAAAAATAATATTTCTATGGGCGTTAACAAAAATCTCTCTCAAAGGGCGTTAAAAATATTTATTTCGAAGCGCGTTAAAAAATCTCTGTTTCGAATGGCATTAATAAATCTATAATTCTAATGTTGTGGAGCATAACCGGATGGAGACAAATTTAAAACAGGAAGCGCTTCTGTCATCATTAAAACCGGATGTGATGTCAATCCATCACCACGCTCTCTCTCTCTCTTCCCCGATTCTCTATCGTGTCGTTTTGTGTTAGAAAAATGATTTTGACAAAATTATGGCCTTATACATCAACATGAGCGTGGTCAATAGGGCGCAGGGGCAGTATCTGTTTCCTCAATTTAAATTTTTAAGTTCAATTCCATCCGACCCCCACCCCTCTACAGTGGCGTAGCTAAAGTGTTTGGCGCCCGGGGACAAGATTCATTTTAAAGCGCCCTCTTTTCCTTTTTTCAACTCTCAAACCCATTATTTTCATCAATAAAATAATACCAAAGCATATTTTGGCGCCCCTAACTAGCTGGCGCCTGGGTACATCTGTACCCCCCTCCCCTACGCTACGCTTCTGCCCCTCTCTTCCGGCACTGATCCTGCCGAAGCTGTTGTACTCACAATCACATATGAAGAGAAATGTCTTCCACAATCATACATTCAAGAAATAGCTCTTCCTTTAATCTTATATTTCAAGAGAATTGTGTTCCTCATCATTAGATTTTCAATGTCATCTTTCCCATTGTCAAGCTGTAAATTATTTAACCTTTGAAAAGTTAACAAATTAATGTGGCCAGTAAAATGAGAACACATAGAACCGCTTATGACTTTTCAAACCCCGAACGTTGCTTGAAGGGGATTCCAATTGAAACATTAGTTGAGAACCGCTGTAACAAACAAGAAGATGTTATCAACCCCCTTATCCCCCACTGACCTCTCCCTCCAAATCCCTAATCCCAGGAGATATGACCTTCAACACAATGTATTTATTAGCTGCTACACTTTTTGTTTGATCTACAAATAACATGGGCTACATGGGAACAATCATTCATGTATCTCACCGGTATTGCAAGGCAGTAATCATTCATGTATCTCACCGTCATTACAAGGGAGCAATCATTCACGTATCTCACCGACATTACAAGGGAGCAATCATTCATGTATCTCACCGGTATTGCAAGGGAGCAATCATTCATGTATCTCACCTTCATTACAAGGGAGCAATCATTCACGTATCTCACCGGCATTACAAGGGAGCAATCATTCATGTATCTCACCGGTATTGCAAGGGAGCAATCATTCATGTATCTCACCGGCATTACAAGGGAACAATCATTCATGTATCTCACCGGCATTACAAGGGAACAATCATTCATGTATCTCACCGGCATTACAAGGGAGCAATCATTCATGTATCTCACCGGCATTACAAGGGAACAATCATTCATGTATCTCACCGGCAATACAAGGGAACAATCATTCATGTATCTCACCGGCATTACAAGGGAACAATCATTCATGTATCTCACCGGCATTACAAGGGAACACTCATTCATGTATCTCACCGGCATTACAAGGGAACAATCATTCATGTATCGCATCGTCATTACAAGGGAACAATCATTCATGTATCTCACCGGCATTACAAGGGAACACTCATTCATGTATCTCACCGGCATTACAAGGGAACAATCATTCATGTATCTCACCGGCATTACAAGGGAACAATCATTCATGTATCTCACCGGCATTACAAGGGAACACTCATTCATGTATCTCACCGGCATTACAAGGGAACACTCATTCATGTATCTCACCGGCATTACAAGGGAACAATCATTCATGTATCTCACCGGCATTACAAGGGAACAATCATTCATGTATCTCACCGGCATTACAAGGGAACACTCATTCATGTATCTCACCGGCATTACAAGGGAGCAATCATTCATGTATCTCACCGGCATTACAAGGGAACACTCATTCATGTATCTCACCGGCATTACAAGGGAACAATCATTCATGTATCTCACCGGCATTACAAGGGAACACTCATTCATGTATCTCACCGGCATTACAAGGGAACAATCATTCATGTATCTCACCGGCATTACAAGGGAACAATCATTCATGTATCTCACCGGCATTACAAGGGAACACTCATTCATGTATCTCACCGGCATTACAAGGGAGCAATCATTCACGTATCTCACCGGCATTACAAGGGAACACTCATTCATGTATCTCACCGGCATTACAAGGGAACAATCATTCATGTATCTCACCGGCATTACAAGGGAACACTCATTCATGTATCTCACCGGCATTACAAGGGAACAATCATTCATGTATCTCACCGGCATTACAAGGGAACACTCATTCATGTATCTCACCGGCATTACAAGGGAACAATCATTCATGTATCTCACCGGCATTACAAGGGAACACTCATTCATGTATCTCACCGGCATTACAAGGGAACACTCATTCATGTATCTCACCGGCATTACAAGGGAACAATCATTCATGTATCTCACCGGCATTACAAGGGAACACTCATTCATGTATCTCACCGGCATTACAAGGGAACACTCATTCATGTATCTCACCGGCATTACAAGGGAACAATTATTCATGTATCTCACCGGCATTACAAGGGAGCAATCATTCACGTATCTCACCGGCATTACAAGGGAACACTCATTCATGTATCTCACCGGCATTACAAGGGAACAATCATTCATGTATCTCACCGGCATTACAAGGGAACACTCATTCATGTATCTCACCGGCATTACAAGGGAACAATCATTCATGTATCTCACCGGCATTACAAGGGAACACTCATTCATGTATCTCACCGGCATTACAAGGGAACAATCATTCATGTATCTCACCGGCATTACAAGGGAACACTCATTCATGTATCTCACCGGCATTACAAGGGAACACTCATTCATGTATCTCACCGGCATTACAAGGGAACACTCATTCATGTATCTCACCGGCATTACAAGGGAACACTCATTCATGTATCTCACCGGCATTACAAGGGAACAATCATTCATGTATCTCACCGGCATTACAAGGGAACACTCATTCATGTATCTCACCGGCATTACAAGGGAACACTCATTCATGTATCTCACCGGCATTACAAGGGAACAATCATTCATGTATCTCACCGGCATTACAAGGGAACACTCATTCATGTATCTCACCGGCATTACAAGGGAACACTCATTCATGTATCTCACCGGCATTACAAGGGAACAATCATTCATGTATCTCACCGGCATTACAAGGGAACACTCATTCATGTATCTCACCGGCATTACAAGGGAACACTCATTCATGTATCTCACCGGCATTACAAGGGAACAATCATTCATGTATCTCACCGGCATTACAAGGGAGCAATTATTCATGTGTCTCACGGCATTTTCGGACTATTGCAGGGATATGTCGTTGCTGGGGGCGGCAAAGCTATTGGCTCGCCCAAGGTGGCACCAACCCTACCTACGCCCCTCATTATGTGTGCTCAATAATACCCATTCATGCTGCTAATACTTTTATGAACAATTCTATCAGCGATTTTCATAGTGCGCCATTTTGCAGCCCTCTCTAGCTCTGTTTTCGACGCCCTCTCTAGCTCTGGGCGAAAATGATTTACGGCGCCCGATTCCATTTTTTACTCTGTCACTCTTTACTAATTTTGCCCCCAACCCCCCCCCCCAAAAAAAAAAAGGAAACAACAAACAATTAACCCCCTACCCCCCTCTGTAGCTGCACTGCACCCACCCCCTACCCCCCCTCTATAACTGCACTACACCCACCCCCTACCTCCCTCTGTAGCTGCACTGCACCCACCCCCTACCCCCCTCTGTAGCTGCACTGCACCCACCCCCTACCCCCCTCTGTAGCTGCACTGCACCCACCCCCCTACCCCCCACCTCTGTAGCTGCACTGCACCCACCCCCCTACCCCCCACCTCTGTAGCTGCACTGCACCCACCCCCTACCCCCCTCTGTAGCTGCACTGCACCCCCTACCCCCCACCTCTGTAGCTGCACTGCACCCACCCCCTACCCCCTCTGTAGCTGCACTGCACCCACCCCCTACCCCCACCTCTGTAGCTGCACTGCACCCACCCCCTACCCCCCCCCCCCCCACCGACAGAAACTGCATTACCCTATTATAAAGTTGCATCTTTCAACATTTAAAAAAAAGATATTAAGATTCGCTATATATATTAAGTCTCACTAATTATGAAGACTCGCCATAAATCATAACTCTATTCTTATTTGATAGACTTATACTAGTACTAGGCGTACAAATTACAAATGGTATGTGACTAACCAGACGCATAGTCTGTGAATTATAGTAAATTATATTTATACACATGTTACATATTAGACTTAGACGGAGCATGTAGTCTAGCCTAGAGTTTCTTTAATTATTTGAGGGTGTTCTATTTTAGTTTCTGGTGACCCAAATGTACTTCTTTTAAAAGCCCTGATCTTTCCTCAATCCTGTTATTGATGATTTTTTGTACAATGATATTTTTATATATTCACACATCACGAGCACACCACCATTCACGAGCACACCACCATTCACGAGCACACCACCATTCACGAGCACACCACCATTCACGAGCACACATCACGAGCCCACCACCATTCACGAGCACACATCACGAGCACACCCCCATTCACGAGCACACCACCATTCACGAGCACACCACCATTCACGAGCACACCACCATTCACGAGCACACATCACGAGCACACCACCATTCACGAGCACACATCACGAGCACACCACCATTTACGAGCACACCACCATTCACGAGCACACATCACGAGCACACCACCATTCACGAGCACACCACCATTCACGAGCACACCACCATTCACGAGCACACCACCATTCACGAGCACACCACCATTCACGGGCACACCACCATTCACGAGCACACCACCATTCACGAGCACACCACCATTCACGGGCACACCACCATTCACGGGCACACCTCCATTCACGAGCACACCACCATTCACGAGTACACCACCATTCACGAGCACACCACCATTCACGAGCACACCACCATTCACGAGCACACCACCATTCACGGGCACACCACCATTCACGGGCACACCACCATTCACGAGCACACCACCATTCACGAGCACACCACCATTCACGAGCACACCACCATTCACGAGCACACCACCATTCACGAGCACACCACCATTCACGAGCACACCACCATTCACGGGTACACATCACGAGCACACCACCACTCATGTGCACACTTCACGAGCACACCACCATTCATGTTCACACTTCATGAGCACACCACCATTCATGTGCACACTTCACGAGCACACCATCATTCATGTGCTCACTTCACTAGCACACCACCATTCATGTTCACAATTCGTGAACACACCACCATTCATGTGCACACTTCACGAGCACACCACCATTCACGGGCACAGCCCTCGAGCACACCACCTTTCACGGGCACACTTCACGAGCACACCACCATTCACCGGCACACTTCACGAGCACACAACCATCCGTGTGTCAACATTACGAACACACACACCACCAATCCTAAGGGGTTCATTAATGACGCGGTCCGCCATGTTGGGGAGACAATCCCGGTGTTCAGATTTGATCAATTCAGACCGGATATCCGGATTGTTCAACTGTCTGTATGAGGCTCTGCACAACCACTTATTACTATTTTATTGTTTTCGGATGATTGTATGTTGCTCCGCAAATCCATTTGTTATTATTAATTTTCTATGTTCTTTTGTGTGTTAAAAACTCATGCGTTGATTCTTATTTCATCTATTTAACGCACAGCGTGTTTCGAATTTCTACACCATTCAAAATAAACTGAATAATAGTGTTCTCCACGTCTTATCCCATTTGTTTTCATTGTGTTTTCTGATTTGGGACCAGCAGAGTGGTGTGTAGGAGAACTCCAAAAAAAGAGACATCAAATATTTTCAAAATGATTTTACCCAAATGTCTACAATCGGGATTGTCATGCACACAAGCATTGGCTTGGCTGACAGTTGTCATACAAGAAGAGGCGTACCTAGTGGTTATCATAGTATTATATTTATTGTACACTCGACAGAGGCGTACCTAGTTTTTATCATTGTGTTATATTAATGTTCTACTGGACACGAGAAAGCCTGAAGTCAAATGCGGACCTGTTGACATTGGAATTCATCTTAAGACTTTTACTTGTGACCTCGCCAGGGTTGACAGTGGTTCTCAATAAGGTTTAATATTGACCGATTTTTTTAGGGGCACGCGCGGCCGTTCCTGATAATCCAAATATTAGAACCTTTTTAAGATATCTCTATCAGGGTGTGGTAGCTAAATTTGGGCGCTATCACGGGGGGCTCTCTGAGTGGGGGAGCAAAAAAGGGGCTCTCTATCAGGGTGGGGTAGCTAAAAAAAATGGGGTTCTCCATCAAGGTGGGATAGGTAAAAAAAAAAAAGGGGGGGGGCTCTATCAGGGTCTTTGTAACTTTGTATAAGACGTGTCTTATGTACGCGAAAATATAGTAATTATGTTACCGCTAAATGTATGTTGTATGGTAAAGTATTAAATATTAAGGACATGTCATAATGTCTCAACTTAAACATACATTTAATTTACCTTATTCCTAGAGTCGGGAGCGAGACAAGATGGCAGCATTCAAGTTAATGACAAATATATGTGTATCAAGCCATTACTTTTGTAGCCATCAATCATTTCCCTATTGGCACACCTAATAGTGGTCTTGAAAGTTAGCCATCCATCATTTCTCTATTGGCACACCTAAAAGTGGTTAGTGGTTCTGAAAGTTCTCCATCCATCATTTCCCTATTGGCACACCTGATAATGGTTCTGAAAGTTACCCATCCATCATGTCTCTATTGGCACACCTAATAATGGTTAGTGGTACTGAAAGTTATTCATTCATCATTTCTCTATTGGCACACCTAATAGTGATACCGAAAGCTAGCTAAAATTATAAATTATTATTATTATTATTATTTGTTGTCTTATATAGCGTGGTACCCCAGCCTAGGGCTGGGCTCACCGCGCTGTACGTAAAAATATGAAAAAAGAGACATAATGGTGATATATAATAAAGAACAGATGTATAGAGACAAAACAAAATCTAATGCATATTCACCTCATCCACACCAGAACTTTTACATGACAAGCCATGGACGGCGGCCAGCAGCAGCGCTTATCGGTCAGATGTAGGGAATCAGTCGGGGTAGTAGAGTTAAAGAGATGTGTTTTGAGTGCAGTTTTGAAGGCTGTGATAGTTGATATATTGCGGATGTGTAGTGGAAGAGAATTCCATTGTTTGGGGGCACAGTAAGAGAAAGAATCTTTCACCGTATGTTTTTGTGCGAGTCTTGGGGACAGAAAGAATACGCCCGTCTGCGGAGGAGCGAAGCTGTCGAATGGGTGAATATACAGAGAGAAGTTCTTCTTCTTCTTCTTATGTTTGAGGGCCCACGATCAATTTATTGATCATTCTGGCTCCTGGTTTGAATTCAGAGTTTCCTTCTCTTAGATGAGTTGCCGTCCAAGGTTAGCGAGTCCCATCCACCCGGGGTGCTGGTGGTGTTTTTGCTTGAGATTTGCTCAGTTTAGACCACTAGGCCACCCAGCACCCTTAGTTCGGTTAGATAGGAAGGGCAGGATTTCGAGAAAAAGTTGTGGCAGAGAACAGAGAGTTTATAGTCAATCAGTGCTTGTTCAGGGAGCCAATGAAGTCGTGGTGTGACGTGATCACGATTTTTTGCCTTTAAAACTAGCCTAGCAGCTGAGTTTTGAACCTTATTCTCATTGTTATGTGTGCTGTATGTCTCTTCTACGTATTTTACATACTACCGAGCTGGCACCTTTTATGTAATCAGTTGCTTAATTCATTTTAATTAGTTAGAACGTCACGCAGAATAACGCAATGTCGTGGGTTCGATCCTTAGTCTTAGCCACTGTATGTGTTTGGTTTTTAAAAAAAAATTGTTTCCAAACCATTAATATTGGTGTGCTCTTCAATGGCGGTGTGCTCATGAATGGTGGAGGGCTCAAGAATGGTGGTGTGCTCAAGAATATTGGTGTGCTCATGAATGTTGGTGTGCTCAAGAATGGTGGTGTGCTGAAGAATGGTGGTGTGCTCAAGAATGGTGGTGTGCTCGGGAATGGCGGTACGGGTTCAGGCGTATTCGTCATTCCCATGCTCATCATCTTTAGTCGGAACTTAGTTTCACCGCAAATTCTTTTCGTAAACGTATATTTTAATCAATGTGCCGATATGTCAAGTTAGTTTAAAACTAGTTCTTGCCTTGTAAATATCACTAGCTTCTTAGTGGTTCTTGGTTTATTGAACTAGTTCTTGCCTTGTAAATATCACTAGCTTCTTTGTGGTTCTTGGTTTATTGAACTAGTTCTTGCCTTGTAAATATCACTAGCTTCTTTGTGGTTCTTGGTTTAGTGAACTGGGCATATTCGGCGCCTGAAATGTTTTTAATGTGTGCGCATTTGAATCTGCTCCTTTAAAATATGGAGAGAACTTGTAAACAATGCTAGTACCGACGTTTTTGCGTAAAATTGTGTGATTTGAAATAACGAAACATGCAAATAATTGCATGGATTTGAAAGAAAACAAACTCAATTTGGTTTTTGAACGTCCACGACAAGATCTCACCTTACTATAATTAAAAAAAAACATGTGGTCTGAATAATCACAATGGCGAACTTTTCCTGTTCGCGCGCTACAACATTTCCGCCGAGGCCATTCTGGATGGACGAAATCGTCTGAGCGGACCGGAAGTTCCAGCTTCTCGTTTTGTGCACCTTCCAGCGCTAGTGCCCGCACCCAACCCTGGATAATATGACAAGCATGAAGAACTTCCTCAAATTCAAGACTCGACAGAACAGCTCGGATCTTCGCAAGTTTGGGGAGGAATACTACCTGAGGGAGGCCAAGCTCTGGCGCCCGTTCCGGCTCTTCGGCATCTTCGCTACGAGCACGGCCATGATCTTCATACTGGCGGCCTTGGCCAGCTCCAGGTGGATACACGGGAAAGGTAAACCAATGTTTTGAGGTTTGGGAGTAGGGGCGGAAGAGGGGTGCTCTCTCTCTCTCACTCTCTCTCTTTCTCTCACTACACAACCCTGACTGGTCTTCACTTCAAACTTCTTGGTGAAATCTAGCTACCTGATCTCCTGTTACCTGCTGTAGGTTATACTCTAACCATACTTTCTGCCAACCATACACTCTGTAAATTAACTCTTTATCTAATGATTCCACATAATCCTTCAATCCATGCCTTTCTCTATTTCTATCCACTAAATTCAATCCACTCCCTTCTATCCACTAGATTCAATCCACTAGATTCAATCCACTCCCTTCTATCCACTAGATTCAATCCACTTCCTTCTATCCTCTAGATTCAATCCACTAGATTCAATCCACTAGATTCAATCCACTAGATTCAATACACTTCCTTCTATCCACTAGCTTCAATCTACTCCCTTCTATCCACTAGATTCAATCCACTTCCTTCTATCCACTAGATTCAATCCACTACATTCAATCCAATCTCTTCTATCCAATTCCTTATACCGAATTCTACCCGCGTTTTGCAACGACCATTCCTTCCTGTGTAGATACTTGCTACTAATGTTGCAACGACCATTCCTTCATGTGTAGTTGCTTGCTACTAATGTTGCAACGACCATTCCTTCCTGTGTAGTTGCTTGCTACTAATGTTGCAACGACCATTCCTCCCTGTGTAGTTGCTTGCTACTAATGTTGCAACGACCATTCCTTCTTGTGTAGTTGCTTGCTACTAATGTTGCAACGACCATTCGTTCCTGTGTAGTTGCTTGCTACTAATGTTGCAACGACCATTTCTTCCTGTGTAGTTGCTTGCTACTAATGTTGCAACGACCATTCCTTCCTGTGTAGTTGCTTGCTACTAATGTTGCAACGACCATTCCTTCCTGTGTAGTTGCTTGCTACTAATGTTGCAACGACCATTCCTTCCTGTGTAGTTGCTTGCTACTAATGTTGCAACGACCATTCCTTCCTGTGTAGATGCTTGCTACTAATGGCTGGTCGTACACGTTGTTCCATTACACTCATTGTCACACCGTCCCCATTCACTTCTCCATCCCCATTCCTCCTTCCGTCCCCATTCACTTCTCCCTCCCCATTCCTCCTTCCGTCCCCATTCACTTCTCCATCCCTATTCCTTCTTCCGTCCCCATTCACCTCTCCCTCCCCATTCCTCCTTCCGTCCCCATTCACTTCTCCATCCCCATTCCCCTTCAAGCGTCCAATATCCCATTATTCACTCATTTCTATTCTCCTCCCTCCCCAGCCGCCCATTCCCCAGTCTTCAACCTCCAACCCCTACAAATCCTTTCCATATATGCAAGACATTTTATTACCCCCCCCCCCACCTCACCCAATTTTTTTTAAATATGTGTATTGTACCCACACTAACTTCTCCCCATACCTATGTTAACTTCTCCCCCTACCCACACTAGCTTCTGCCCCTACCCACACTAACTTCTCCCCCTATCCGCACTAACTTGTTCCCCTACCCACATTTACTTCTCCCCTACCCACAGTAACTTCTCCCCCTATCCGCACTAACTTCTCCCCCTACCCACACTAACTTCTCTCCCACCAATTTTAACTTCTCCCCCTACCCACACTAACTTCTCCCCCTACCCACATTAACTTCTCTCCCTACCTATGTTTACTTCTCCCCCTACCCACATTAACTTCTCCCCCTACCTATGTTTACTTCTCCCCCTACCCACACTAACTTCTCTCCCACCAATTTTAACTTCTCCCCTACCCACACTAACTTCTCTCCCTACCCACATTAACTTCTCTCCCTACCTATGTTTACTTCTCCCCCTACCCACACTAACTTCTCCCCCTAACTATGTTAACTTTTCCCCTACCCACACTAACTTCTCCCCCTACCCACATTAACTTCTCCGCCAAGCCACACGAACTCCCCCCCACCCGCACCCACTTTTACCCCACATCCCCTCCAGTCACTCACTCCCCCCCCCCACGACCAAGCACGGTTCCACCTCACACCTGCCCATCTGTTCTAAACAGCTGACTCCCTGCTATCAAGTTCTTCCATTCACTCAGTGTCATCTACACTCATCAACGGTCCTATCATCCTTACGACACGCATCTTAAGGAAAATAAATGGTGGGTTTATGTACCATTACTTAAGAAGGTGCAAAATAGTATGAAAATTTTGTGACAATTTGGGGAGGGGGGGTATCAAAATTGTCTTAATATAGCCTGACGTCATTTATGAACGGTCCAAACACCCCCCCCCCACCACCCCACTAAAAAACAGCAACCCACACACATGCAAGCGGAAACAAAGTCAAGTATTGGTTGAAATAAACACATACTCATTATTTTAGTTTGAATATTTTAATATGTTTTCTCGCATAAACGTATATTATTACATGACTATGATATTTCTGTGTGTGCTCTGTCTGCAGGCTTTGAAGGTGGCCTATGGGAGTATTGCTACCAGAACTCCTCCGACGTCCAGGCAGTCGCTTCCTGTCCGGATCGGAAGCCACGTACGGATTAGTAGCCACACACGTTGTACAAGGGGGGAAATAAACAAAATGGTGGCGGGACATTAGAACGGGCAACGTGACTTTGTTTAGATATCGAGGGTGACGTTCACCTTCAGCCCATAACCCCGCTCCCCCTTATTGTGACCCCCCCTCTGTGTGTGTGACTCCACCCACTTAACCTGGCAAAATAAACGTATCACGGTGATTCATAGCGTTATTTTGTTCTGATGTTGGCAAAATGAGACGTAGTTATTTCTATTTGTGATAGATACCCGGTATGGTGAATTTGATTTTTTTGTTGTTGTTGAAAAAACAAAATGACTGTTACAAAATGGCAGCCACCATAGAGAGGATGCATGTGCAATTTAAGATGTACGCACAAGACGTTGACTGTTCACAAATATGACTATGAAAACTCCTTAACTTCTCAGAAATTTTTAAAATTTAAAAATTGTGAGCATTTGTGGGTTGCCAATCTAGTTATATTTGACTTTTCGGCTAATGTGCTGTTGTGGTCCCCTTATTGGGAGTCACTTCCCTTTGTTTATGATAGATTTAGGGTTCGGGTTAGGGTGAGCGGCAGAGGGACTTTTCTTTTTTTATTTATTTTTTTTTTTACAACTTTTAATTCATTTTTATTTTATGTGTCTGTTGTCTCGATCATAGATTGTAATCAATTTTTGACCGGATCGATTTTCTTTAATTTTTGCACCCGCTTGTTCGCCCATATACAGTGGCGATAATATATTATGTATTGTTTGGTCG
The DNA here is from genome assembly GCA_964017045.1 of Omphiscola glabra. NCBI lineage: Eukaryota > Metazoa > Mollusca > Gastropoda > Lymnaeidae > Omphiscola > Omphiscola glabra. Next base: position 4,847,789 of record OZ024805.1, on the reverse strand, counting down.
CCATTTTGTCAACTTTTGAGCCGGGGGACGTCATTACTTTATAGACCAAATGACAAAATCTGTAGATTGTTAGGGAAATGTAACTAGATTATTTAAGTGATAACAAAACTCCAAAAGTTTGAACATCTCTGCTATGAATAATGGACAGACATCTGCGGTAAGCATTAGACAGACATCTGCTGTAAGCAATGAACAGACATCTGCTGTAAGCGATGGACAGACATCTGCTGTAAGCAATGGACCGACATCTGCTGTAAGCAATGGGCCGACATCTGCTGTAAGCAATGGACCGACATCTGCTGTAAGCGATGGACCGACATCCTAAAAAAACGACAATTTCCGCGTTGTGTACAGAGGCGTAACTGGGTTTTTGACGCCCTTGGCTAATTTATTTTTGGCGCCCTTGATATTCAAATAAAAATTTAAAAATTAGAGATTTAGCGGCGCCCTTTTGAACTGGCGCAGACCGGCGCCCTTGGCAACTGCCCCAATGCCATACCATTGTTACGCCACTGGTTGGGTACCCTATTCAGTCTGTCTCCGACCATCTTAGTTGTGCCTTGCTGGCAGCAGCGAATCATTGGACTGATGTAATGCATGCATTTCAGGCTGAGGATTTTGGGGGAGTGGGCTGTGTGTGTTTGTGTGTGTGTGCCAGCACCGTCAAGGATCGACTGGAGTGATGTCAGTTTGATGAAACATTGATTCATTCCAGTACACGATATCATCAAGTGAGTTTCTATTGATTAATGCCTTACCGCTATTTTGGTTGTCCTCCCCAGATTGGCAGAACGCTGTCATAGGCCTAATGATATTCGCCTCCACGTTCGGCTTCGTCGCCTCTGTGCTTTCCATGTGCGGTGTCTGCACGAATCCTCTACCCAGGAAAATTTATTACTTCCACTCTGCGGGTGAAATATTCCTTATTTCCGGTGAGTATGAAGTAAACGATAAGAAAAACGCTAGGGTCGAAACCAGGGCTACCACACCTTGGGAAATTTCCCAAGATCTTGGGAATTCACGACCCCCATTGGGATCTGGGGAATAATTTTGAAAATCAGTCAAAACCTTGGGAAATATTAACAGGGGGAAGATTTTTTACATATTTTGAAAAAAAGCAAACAACATATGTGATAAAAATTAAAATGAAAATAAAACAAAATAGTTTTTAAATTAACAAAGAAAAAATGTATTGTTTTAACTCTTTTCTGGTTTTAATTTTTTAAATCATTCATAAATAAATAAGAAATCTTATGAAATTAAAGTTAAAATTGTGAAGTATTCAAAAGTTAATAATTAAAGAAATCCAATTTTCTCTTCTTTTTTTTACATTGAATACTAAAAGTTACATCAAGGTGTGTAAAGTTTATAAAATTGTCCTTGTACACCATATGCATAGGACAGTCTCAACAATAAATAAACTGATAATAAATCTTGAAATATCAAAGGAAATCAATATAGACTATTAATATTATAGAATTTGTGAGGGGGGGCAGTAGACTCAGAAACGTTATCAGATAGGCTATTAGACATTAATAACTATACGGAAAACAGTACATGCCAAAGAGGGAACGATAGTGTTCAATCAAGAATCGATAGTAAAATTTGATGAATTTCAGTTACTTCTACAATGTGTTTAAACTATAATACGATGCATCTGTTAAAAAATCCAGCCTAACTTTCATCAATTGGAAAAAAAAATAGTTGTGCATTTACACACAGGTAATTAAGATTAAAATTATATCGGTACATTGTAGGATTATAACTGAAAAGTTCATTTAAACAGTATTTTGTTGAAAAAGAATTATTATAATTATAATGCAAATTTACAATTTAAAAAGTAATTATTGTCTTCATATAATATCAATCCATTTTAACTACAATTATTATTATTAAATTCTGCTTTATTGCTTTGCAAACCCATTACTAATCAACAGACTTACAATAAGAAAAAAACTTGTTTTGATGATGAACCTTTGCCCTTGTAATAATTGTAAAGAGACTTCTGTGTTGATTAGCCTTGTGAGCTTTGTTTCAAAGTGACTTCTATTACACACGTAGCTGATATTTTACCAGAAAATTTGGAGGTAATATTTAATTTAGTAGCCTAACTCCAGTGGGTATTGATAATTTGGATTATAAATTAATATATACTTTTTTTTCAAAATCAATTTTCTTTTTAATGTGATAAAGATTTTTAAAAAATGTCTTTTAAAATAAATTTAAGTCAATTATTGTACCCCGAGTTTCAGGGGCATTAATTCAAGCTATTATTGCATTAATTACTACCTAGAAAACCCCTTTTAAAGAAAACTCTTAAATATTTATATGATCTTGGGAAATCTTGGGAAATTTTTTGACAAAATCTTGGGAAATTCTAAAAAAGTGAGTGGCAGCCCTGGTCGAAACGAAAACAACAATCTAGCTACTACAATCTAGTTACTACAATGTAGCTACTACAATCTAACGACTTAAATTACTGCGCCAGTATACCATTTTTATTTTATATATTGGGGGGGGGGGGGGCTTATTGTTCAGGGGGTTCTGTGAGAGCGATAGACATGGCCAGTCTCCGTTGAGCAGGGTTTGAAAATTCTAAAGTTGCAACAATGGAAAAAGCGCTTTTTGAGAAAATTGAACATTGTACTCCCACACCTCGCCTCTCCACACTTTCTATAAAATCCTTCATAATTTCCACCGGAGTCATGTGACACAAAGTTGCTTCTCCAAAAGTGTTCAAGGGATTTAAGTGATGCTTTTAAATGTTATTTAGATCTAGACCAGTGGTTCTTAACCCTCCTAAAGCCGCGACCCTATAATACAGTTCCTCATGCTTTGGCGACCCCCAACCACAAAATTATTTTCGTTGCATCTTCATAACTGTAGGCTATATGTTTTCCGATGGTCTTAGGCAACCCTGGAAAAGTGTCGATCGACCCTCAAAGTGTCTTCAAACCTAGTTCCTCCCCACCTAGTGTCTGCTAGTGTCTTCACACCTAGTTCCTCCCCACCTGGTGTCTGCTAGTGTCTTCACACCTAGTCCCTCCCCACCTGGTGTCTGCTAGTGTCTTTACACAGAGTTTCTCCACACCTGGTGTCTTCTAGTGTCTTCACATCTAGTTCCTCCACACCTGGTGTCTGCTAGTGTCTTCACACCGAGTTTCTCCACACATGGTGTCTGCTAGTGTCTTCACACCTAGTTCTTGTCTTCACGACTAGTGTCATAGCACCACATGTCTCTAGTCTTAACACCTGGCGTCTTCACATCTAGTGTCTTCAAACTTCTTGTCCTCACCCCTGGTGTCTTCTAGTGTCACCTAGTGTAATCACCCCTGGTGTCTTCAAGTGTCACTTGTTGTCTTCTAGTGTCACCGATTGTCATCACCTCTGGTGTCTTCTAATGTCACCTCGTGTCATCACCCCTAGTGTATTCTAGTGTCACCTAGTGTCATCACCCCTGGTGTCTTCTAGTGTCACTTGTTGTCTTCTAGTGTCACCTATTGTCATCACCCCTGGTGTCTTCTAGTGTCACTTGTTGTCTTGTAGTGTCACCTAGTGTCATCACACCTGGTGTCTTCTAGTGTCACTTGTCTTCTAGTGTCACCTAGTGTCATCACCCCTGGTGTCTTCTAGTGTCACTTGTTGTCTTCTAGTGTCACCTAGTGTCATCACACCTGGTGTCTTCTAGTGTCACTTGTTGTCTTCTAGTGTCACCTAGTGTCATCACCCCTGGTGTCTTCTAGTGTCACTTGTTGTCTTCTAGTGTCACCTAGTGTCATCACCCCTGGTGTCTTCTAGTGTCACTTGTTGTCTTCTAGTGTCACCTAGTGTCATCACACCTGGTGTCTTCTAGTGTCACTTGTTGTCTTCTTGTGTCACCTAGTGTCATCACACCTGGTGCAAAAAACTCCCAGAACTAGCATCCATGGAAGATTTAACACATTGGATTCAATGATAAAATATCATTTCTAAGTAATATATATGATAATTTTTCTTACTTATTCGTGTAACAATTGAATTAATATTTTATTATTTTATTTTTTAAAAGTCATAAAGCCTCAGCAAATGACCTAACCTTTGACCTATTTTTTCCTATTCCACAGCTCTCAGTGCCAGCATTGCCTTACTTATATTTCCAGTAGCTATAGAAACAGACAGCACCATCCAAAACCATCAGTACGGGGTCGGCTACGGCCTGGGCTGGGGCGGAGCCCTGTTCTTCCTTGCCGCAGCGGTGTGCATGAGTCTGGACGATCTTGTCCGCCAGTCCTCGAGGGCCAAGTGCTGCAAGTGGTGCTGGAAGGGAAAGCAAAATGACAGAAGTGAACTTCGGCAGGTCTGACATAGGGACCATTAGGTGATTCTCTCATTAACACAGGCATAAGGATAGGCTGCACGAAGGTTCTCAATGCCTTGTATGTGGGACCAGCCCTTTCAATGACAAACTAGAGTGGGGCCAACTGGGCTGCTCCAAACATACACAACGAGAAGGATAATGCTATCTCCAGGAGGCATTTTAATGTGTCTGTGTTTGCACAACCTGGCCTATGCACTACTTGCTGTTTGCACTTGGGAACCCCTAGTGAAGCCATCATTCGAGGATGGGAAGCATTTTAGTCTATCTTCTGCCAGCCAACAAAATGTGCATGAAATGAGTTCAAATTTACATAATTAACTATTTATGTGTGGATAAATTCATGGAAATAGAAAAGCTGTAAAAACAATGGTGACCAAGATTTTCATGATCCTTGATCTTACTGAACACTCACAGACACATGTGTCTGCTCCATAGCAGAATATGGCTGGATTAAATATTTCTCTCTTGAAAAGCAGCACAAATAACCAAACATGCAAAGTCTTCGGTTCCCAACAACAGACCGGAGACAAAGTCTCCATCCGCTCAGCCTGTCCCACTCCCCCAACACCCCACTCTGCCCCCACCCACCCTGCTAGAAGAGGACCCCTTAAAACGTTGGTTTTTAATCGCCCTGATAGACCATGACTATGGGCGGGTCAAAAAATAATCAAGCGATGCTCTACACTTCCAGATAGGAAACTCCCAGCCACCACCTGGTGACAGAATAAGTCAATGGTGGGTCCACCAGCAGGTCAGGTCCAGCTGTTAGGCATGAGGTATTCAGCATCCCAATCTTCCAAACGGACCACCTTAAACCTCTGGAGATTTAATAACCAGCATTACTAACTATTTAATTAATCTTTCCATTTTTAATTAATTTTGTTTTGTTTTAAACTTGGCAGATATGATTTTTCTTATAAAAATGGCCACTCTCTCTACACACACAAAAGATTCTCTTAAATTAAGAATAAATGTACTGTGTACATTATTATATTTATAAAAATTGGGTTAAAGAAAAACTTGGGTGGAAATTTGATACATGTTTTTTTTAAAAATAAAATTGCATTAACATTATCTTGACTGATTTCAAAATGTGACAAGAGATAAAAAATTTTAAATAAAAAATTATAAATTTTAATTTTTTGTTTGTTTACCATTTGAAATATTATTTATTCCTTTTGAGAACAAAAAAAATTAAAGATTTCTTCAAGAAAAAAGTTTTAAAAACAAAATACAAAATCTACTCCAACTTTGAGGTACAAATTTTAAAATATTTTTTGAGTCTTAACTTGTATCAATTTTTAGCATAACAAGACTAATGCAATATAAATTAAAGCAGGGGTCCTCAAACTATGGCTAGTGGGCCAGATCCTGCCTGCCAGATGTTCTGTCTATTGATTCAAGCTTCAACATACCTAGTTCTACTATTTCATTTGACAAATATGGAAACAGATATCGACCATCTATTTTTCCAATAACAGGCCCATAATTCCCATTGAAATAAAAATAACTTAATATTGTTTAAAATTGTTCTTACTTTTAATTATTTTTATTGTTTTTTACCAAAAAAATTTCACTTCATATACCGTACTATATACGGGTTGTGCATAGGAATTAGCTCATGTGATAGTGCAGGCCCCAAACAGTGTCTGAGGGACAATATACAGGCTCCCAAGAGTCTGAAGGGCACTGAACCGGACCACTGATGAAACTGTTTGAGGACTCCTGTATTAGAGGCATTTAAGTGATTGTTTGAAATGTCTGCCATTTAAATTTTTCATCATATTTTGAACATGTTGTTTTAAAATAATTTGCTGTTCAAAATGTTAGCAAATCAGTTTATACAAGTTATTAACATTACTTTTGGTGGATCATTAAATTATAATAGGAAAAAAATTGGATTTGTCTTTAATTTTTAAAGCAAGGGATACTGAAAAAAAACAATTGTAATGATTGATTTTTAGAAAAGATTTTAAAATGAATTAGAGACATAAAAGATTAACACTTGAAATTTAATTTGTATCCATTGAAAAAAGATTAGCAACTATTGGAAATAAAAAATAATGTCTTTTTTTCAATGGACTTTTGTGTTTTGGTATTAACTTAGAGGTAAAAAAAAACAAGGCAGGAGAAAGTTCACCTAGAGCAGCGGTTCTCAACCTGTGGGTCGCGACCCCTTTGGAGGTCGAACGACCCTTTCAGAGGGGGGTCGCCTGAGACCATCGGAAAACACATACACTCAGCAGTTATGAAGCAGCAACGATAATAATTTTGTGGTTAGGGGTCACCTCAACATGAGGAACCATGTTAAAGGGTCGCGGCATTGGGAAGGTTGAGAACCCCTGACCTAGAGGGACTTGTTACTGATAGCTGTTAAAACTGTGATTCAATCTTCATAGCTGAAAATCTAATAGTCTATGAGATCAAAATAATAACATTGAAGTGGCATGTTTTATTTATTGGTGTAAATTCATTGAAACAAGTGGATGAAATATTCTTGAATTGATGTTTTGTAACTTGAATACAGCGTGATGACCGGACAACACTTCCATTGACCTGACAACACGTGCCCTGACCCCCAAGACTGGACTGTCGTGATCAGAAATCATTTCACATTACATAAATATATTACAAAATCACCATCAATTTTCAGAATTGGATTTAAAAATTGTTTTTACTAGCCACTTTTGCCTTTTTACTACTACCACTTATAAACCCACCACTTCAGTAACTAATGTAATGCCTTTTTTAAAAATCTTTTCGTTATTCATTGAAATAATGCATGGTTGCATGATGTCAATTTTTTTTCTTTCAGATTGTATTGTGATCATTTAAATCTATTGATATACAGTGCAGCTTTAAGTTATGAAGTTAAATATAATGACAAACTTCAAGTGTATAAAGTTATGTCTACACAAAAAATATTGCCATTTAAAATAGAAAATCTTATTTGTTTCTGTTTTGCCATTTACATTGAGCAAAATTAACAAATAAAACTATTTTATGCATTGTAATTTAATCAACCTCAAGGGTATAAAATTAATTATTTCTAAAAAAAAATGTATTCTTTTGGGATCTGTTTTCAGCTTTTTTGAATATAATAAATTAAATATGCTGCAAATTAAAAGTATTTTATTAGTCTTTAAATAGATTAGCGGCACATCGTTTCAGCTTTTAGTTTAAGGTTAAAATACTTTTATTTCCAAAACATAAGCACAGAGATAAAATGTCAGCAGTGCTCTAATTCAGACAGTGTTATGGATTATTTAATTTGCCTTATCTTTTAAATAAGTTTCAGGTTATAAGTTCTTCAGTAGTAGTAGTAGTAGTAGTAGTAGTATAAGTTTAGAAAGCATCATTCAAAATAGATCTCTAATATTTGCAATTTTTTTTAACCTGTTACATTAAACATTTTAAAATATGGATGTCTTTTGATTTGTTTTTTTTTTTTAATACTGAATAGGTTTGATGCACAACCAGTTCAAAAAGGTGATATTTTAAAAGATATAAAATGTGGTAATTTGAATATTTTAAATCTGATAAACAAATTAAGGACATACATAGGCATAAGTGATTTTATACAAATGTTACCTAATTTTCTTTCATTTTCAAGTATCTTTTTATTGTAAAGAGAGCAGCGTTTTTTTTTTGTTGTTTTTTTGTCATATTAATGTGATACTTTTACTTATATTAATTTAGGAAACATTTAAAAGACTTTTTTGTTTAATAGATTTGATGAAACTAGATCAAAATGGAAAAATGTTTGTATTTAAAAGAAATTTGAATCTTCAATTTTAAAACATTAAAAATTTAATAACGATAAATTAAAAAATCAGACTGTACAAAAATCTTTTATAAATAAAATTTTGAGTCAAAATATAGAAGTGAAATAATTTTCTTAAATATTTTTATCAATGAGCATGCAGACCATCAGCATTTTTTGTTAAATCTATGTCAGTTTATGACTATTATTTTTCCATAAAACTTTTACTGATTTTGGTACATTTTAAACACAAAAGAGAAAAGTAGCTCTGACACAGCTTCATTATTTGTTTTTCCCCCTTCCATTCCTTTAGCTACGACATTTAGAATTTATATATCTTATGCATGCTTTACACCTTTATATGTGTATGGATTACATGACTATTTCAATAGATCACATGTCTAACAATTAATTAATTGCTTTTTTTTTTTAAAAATGAAATTATTTGTAAATATCATTGCCTTTCCCATATTTAAAGAAAAAAGCTTGCAAATTGCATCTGTTGATCAGTTGATTCCTTTTACTTTTATATTTTTTACTGTTACAAAACACACCCTTGTGATATATAGCCTATTATATTAACATTTAATTTATTCTGTCCATCCCTGTAATATGACACATTTGCTGCCACAACAATTTTGCTTTTTTTATATATATAAATAAAAGAAGAAGTCATTGCTTCATTATTATGTGCCCAGCTGCATTTATTTATTGTATAAAGTTTTCATACTCTTTAACACAACTGCTGTAGCTCCTCATTATTGCAGCTTTGAAAAAAAACAAATTTAAGAAAGATAGAATATTGTCAAATAATAGGTCCCGCAATTTATTTTGTTTTCCCTTCTTAACTTGGTGTTTGTTGCTTCAGGCAGTGAGACCTGAAATTATGTGTGAGAAATCATGACAAGACAGAGTGCATTGTCACTGATAGATTATGTTAACATTTTAAATAGAAATAATTAAGACTCATGTCAAATATAATAGCATGAACCTGAAATTTATTTTATTATTCTGTTATAATATTATATTCCCTTTAATTATACATAACCTGTTCAAATTAGCTCCAGCAATTTATTCTCATAAGGGGAACTAACATTATAAGGAGAACTAACATTATAAGGGGAACCAACATTATTCAATGCTATGGCAGTAGTCCTATTTTTTTTTTTTTTTTTTTTTTTTTTTTTTTTTTGGAACTATTTTTCCAAGCTGCACAATTATAAAATTATATTTTTATTTAAGAGAATAGCAAATTAAAATTAATTTTGTTAAAAGGCACAGATCCCATTGAAATGTGTGGATGGAGCCAACTAGTTATTCAAATGAAAGAATTAGACACATCTAGATATCTGTCTAATTTTTTTTATAATAATGCACACATTTGAATGAATACTATATCATAGAGTATATCATATATGAAAGTAAAGAATGTTAAACAAAAATTTTGTATACACCATAATACGTATTCATGAAACTGTTTACCATTAAACTTTGGTGATCAATAGATACTCAGAATTTATTTTATTAAGTAACAAAATAAATGGTAATGAAAAAATAATCTAGGAAACAATTGCTTAGGGTACTGCTTCCCAAAATGTGAAGAGCAGGCAGATAACCATAGGAGTATGATGTTGGTCTGAAAAATAAGAAGGGAAAGTTACTTGTGTAAATGAATCTGAAAACTTCCTTTGCAAATGACTTATTCATACCAAAAAATCAATGGTTTTCAGCCCTTATTCATCTTAGCCAATAGAGCAGAGGTTCCCAACCAATCAATAAAGCAGTGGTTTTCAGCCCTTCTTAATCTTATTAGTCAATAAAGCAGTGGTTTTCAACCTTTCTTAATCTTAAGATGCACTAAAACTTATTATTAATGTAATTTAGGTTACACCCCATTTAAGTTTTGAAAACAAATATATTGGATGTTTTAGTGGGAATTTGCTTATAATTCAAGGAAAAATGTCATTAAATACAATTTATTATTTAATTTATATAATTTATATCAAAATCATACTAACACAAGTGTTGTCCTAGGCCAGTGGTCGGCAAATCACTGCCGGCTTTATAACGACCAGAGTGTGGCTCAGCCTGTCTGCCACAAATCGGTTTTGACTCTGAAAAACATAGTTCTTAAAAAGAAATTTGGCTCTCAAAAATTTTTTAATCGCCCTGCTGTTGATTTTTGGCTCTATGACTAATGAGTTTTCTGACCACTGTCCTAGGCAAAACCCCAGTTGAAGACAACTGCAATGAAGGATTGACTCCAATATTTTTTAATGTATAAATGTATTTTAAAAACAATTTGTTCTCTAAGATTTATTATTATGTTATATAAATTTTTATTTGAATTATTTAAAAATGATTCTTAACAATAATCTCACCAATTTTTATTTGACTTTTTAAATATCTCTCCTCACAAATAAACGGGTCTTGTTTTGAATCCTTTAAACCAGGTTGTTGATTGAATTATTTTCTTGTCTGAGCTTACTTAATTTTTTTTTCTTCTAATTTTAAGCTGATTTAATATTTTAACTTTAAAAAACAGTTTTTATGACTATCTTCTAAACTCCTATTTGGGTATTATACAAACCCTACATAAAAGTGTAGTTTGTGTCTGTGGGTCTATGGTGAATTTCAAATAAATAATTATGAGATTTTCAGAGTGGGTCCCTGACAAGCACAAATGTAGTTTATCATAATTCATTGACATTAAAAGTACAAAAAGTGGAACTTTATCCTGTATTACATACATACATAATATAGATTTTAAAGTGATTCTTTCTTTTACTATGGCTAATTCATTATATACTCATATAGTCTATGAAATAAATAATTGGGCTCTTTTACTTTTATTAAATAATGTAAATTTCCCCAATTATGTAATTAGCAGAAGGGGCGTACAACTTTTTCTGTGGTTGCAGCAAAAAATAGTTATAACTACAAACAAAGAAATAAACACCAATAAAAAAAGTAGTTATAGATGGTGCAATATTTGCTTTTAATTCAACTTTTATTATATTAGTTTAGTTTTAGTATATTAAAAAGAAATTGATAAATAGCTACTTGTATTAATTATCATAAGATATGGAAAAAATAATATTCTAAAAATACGATGATTATTTTGTGTTTCTTTTTCTTTTTGTACATTACTATTACCTACTATAATTTTATCATTAAAAAAAATTTAAGGGGAGAACAAAGTTTCCATAAAAACAAAATTTAATTATTTTTGTTAAAAATCAATTACTTCCCTTGAATATGTCTATCGGTAGGGCATTCCTGGTCTAATGTACATTATTTTTAAGGCCTACCGTTCCTAAAATAAATTATTCAAAATATGTTTTCAAAATATTGGTAAACATATCTCATTTAAATTGTCATGGATAGTTATTTTACTAAGACTTAAAGTTTTATAAGTCTATAGCTGCACAATTAATTACGAAGCACACATGTTTATAAATCATCTTTCTTTTATTGCCAACTTAAACAAAACTATTTGAGGGAATTTCCCTTGTTAAAATTGTTTTATGGCGGTTTCGATATTTTTGTAAACTTCAATTAACGATTACTGTAATTTGTTTTAAACAGTTAAACTTAACTCTAAATTTTCAGTCTTTATTATGATCGTTTTTTTTATAAAATATTTATTTAGATATATAAACAAATCGATTGTTTTAAAAACGTGATAATTTCACTTTAAAAAATTGATATAATTTTATATTTTTAACGTATGACAAATGTGCGAGAACAAAGTATCGATTTCTGGAAGTTAAATAGCCCACACCTGATTCCAATAGACCTACCGAATAACGCCACATCCAAGACTGAATCAATTCAAGTAGCTATGCACTGCGGGTCTGAAAACATAACATTCAAGTCGGAACAACATAGCTGTAGTATTGATTATGATATCTCAACTCGGCTTGCCTAATGGGTTAAAAGCATATTCTAAGGTTGGATGGAAAGTTCAGTTTGAGGTGTGCTTTCGCTAACTGCATGGATTCTCCTTCTGGGCTGGGAGGCAAATTGTTGCCCAGTCGTCATCCTGCAGTAGGAGTATGGCAGTTGCGTCGTGTGGGACCGCCTTCAACTGTTCCAAACAGCGCATCTTTGATAAGGTAATAATTTACATGTTTATATTGTTTTGAATTTAATTATTAGGAATTAAAGTAGATGGCTTAGCTCACACGTCATATTTTTACCCAATTTATTTTCAAAAGGGAGTAGGTTTGCTGACAATCTCCTACTAACTACACTGCATAGTTTTTAGTAGTAGTAGCCTAGGTCGGCATGGCCTTGTTTGCAAGTGGCAGTAAATTATGCATATTATTATAGAGTAGGCTATATGAATATAATAATAATTTACCTATACCACGGATATTACATTATAAAGCTGTTCCTGTATGTCACCTCTAAAATTGTACACTCCACTCCATCCACTCGTTAATTTTCAGGTTCTGTCACATTAAAGTTCATTAAAATTAAACTTACTAAGCTAAATCATTAATAATAAAAACATTTTTGTTAATTTTGAAAAGTTAATTTCCAATCTTGATGAGCTACTGTTACTGTGCTAATTCAAAACTTATTGTTATTGAGTTTTTGTAAATATTGTAGACCTATTATTAGCATCTTAATCAATTCCACAAGACCTGACTGACAAGGTCTATGACTATGATTATCATATAGGCCTATAGGTCCATCATTGATGGAGTAAGACTAGTGGGAGGTTGCAAAAATGAATTTTGAATCAAAATTTGATAATATTATCTGATGACTGATGAAATGATTTGAATTTTGAAAGGAGCGTAAAAATGAATCTAGTCTCCAGGGACCAAACACTCTAACCAAGCCTCTTGAGTGTATTTCAATATTCAAGGCCCACTTAGGCCTCTTTAATAAAGGAACTAGTCCTAGCTAGGAGTAGGACTAGGCTTACTAGACAATGGACTCTACCTACAGTGCCTACGCCTACTTTCACACAAACTTGACTTTTTCAGCCAATTAGGCCTAGTTTTTTTTTTATTTTGCGCTGTAACTGTATTGATATTGCTGTAGTTTAATGGCTAGCCTCTAGTCTGTGTAGATCAAAAGTTCAATTTTTTAATTTTTTTTTGCATTGCCGCACACTCTCATGTCACCTAGTCTGCTTTTGTAGTGCTAGCAACTAGCAGTAGTAGTCCAGAAAATATAATTATTTAAGGGCCTATCACATAAGAATCATGACCATGAAAACAGTTTCCCATCAATGTTAATCTATGTAGTAGGGTTGAACAGAGTTTGTGATTAATTTAAACACAAAGGTCAAGCCATTTTTCAACATTTGATAATTAACTCAAAGGCTTAGTGAAGTAAAATATCCTGATGTCAAATTGTTACTATTCATTTGTATAACTCATTAATTGTACCCAATTGGAAAAATCTAACAAAATTGAAAATTGTGTTTGATGATCACTTATCTTGATATTTTTTGTTTTTTAATTATCAAACCCAGGAAGTGTGTCAAAATTCTTTGTCATTTTCTCAGCCCTCGCCACTTTTTTCCAGCCACCTAATTTTAAATGTTATAATTTATAACCTTAATATAAATAAAGGCATGTACACTGCAGTCGTAAGAAGGGAGAAATTGCAGAGTTTAGTTTCTTTTTATAGTAAATTTTCCCAAGAAAGTTTGAATCATTGCCATGAGGGCCATGTGATGAAAGTCCATACTGTAACTGTAGTCTACTGTGGTATAGGTCTGTTATAAAAGTATAAGGTTCTGTCCCAGTTTCTATAATTAAACAACTTTGTGAATAATTTCTCTGGTTAACTGAGCCTTGCAGAAGGAGCTTATGACCATGTTTTTTAAACAACAGAAGTACTTTTTAAGTACATTAATGACATTAAGATAATGTAGTGGGTGGGGCATAGAATTATTACATTAAAGATAACCTTAAATCATATTTCTAGCTGCTCCTCAAATCCACGACTCTCACTCCAATTGAACATCAATATGAGGCAAAAAACATTCCCAAATAATTGGAAGCAATCTAAAGTATTCTAATCCAAATACAAAACTTCTAATTAAGAAGATCTTTTAAAAATTAGAAAATTGAAAGGGAATTCCCCATTCCCTTTGTGAAGGGTACTATAAATAAATATACTTTGGCCCATTTCAAGTAACTCTTAAACATTACCAGAAAACTTTACCATACTCTTATAGACATCAGTTAAAATGTGTTCTAATGAGTAACATTGGATCATGAGTGGTTATGAAAGTAATTTGGGTACAGGTACTTACAGGTGAACTTGTATCATACTGTAGACATCTTTCTGACTTACTTCACCCAGTTCTGACTGAGGTTTCATTTTTATTGATATTTTAGTTTAAGAAGAACACTGGCATAGCCACAATAGTTTTTGTTCAATAATTGAAAGTGGGGCTGAGAAAGTTTTGGCATTGACTATCAGATCCCTGATGTTTAACCCTAATAACTTTTCAAAGCATGAACATTAATTGCAATGTGTTTTTAAAAAGAAAATTAAAATACTGGCTAGTAAAAAAAAAATTATTGTTATTATTTTAAACTATTTAATTTAAATAATGCAAGCTATTTAAAAACATATTGATAATTTAATAATATTGAAGCTAGCTCTTAATTTAATTAGCTTTTTCATTATTGTCATCCTAAAAATCTGATATGAAATTTGACAGTTCTAATTTATTCCCTAAAAATTTTGGGGAGTAACAAAATTATGAGGCGTGGAAGACTTTTAATAATTTATTCAATGATTTTTAACACAAACTTCATGTGTTGAGAACTAAAAATTAAAACTTCATTAATTTTAAGGTATTTCTTTTAGGGGATTTTCCAGAAGTAGAGTAAAAGGTATACGGTATGGCGTTTGAATTACATTGAAAATTGTCCTATGCTATTGTATGCATGTTAAAACTTTGACAAAAGTGATTACAAAGTATTATAATGACTTTCACAGAATTGCTTTAATTTGTTAACTTTGATAGTTAATATTCTTTTGAGAAAATATTTCTTAATCTTTTCATCCACAAGATCATCTTAAACTCTCTTTCTCTCTCTATTAGCCTTTCTCACTTCCAATGGAGCGTAAGTTACTCTTTGATGCAGCCCCTTTGTTGCATTGTGCAGGTCCTTTAGGTTGCCCTATGATGCAGCCTCCTTGGCAATGTCATCAATATATCTCCTTTTATCTTTCTTAATAATATTTTTACCTTCATTTTTTTTTGTGTGCATTTCTGGTCAATAAAAGCAGTCAGTTTTGCTGCTCTTGTTTCGCTCTCTATGTGATCTTCTTTCTTTTCCTCTCTTTCATTTTCTCTTTATGTTGATCTACTTTCTTCCCTAATACTTCTTCGCATGTGTTGGTCCAAATCCCTCTAATATGTTGCCATTGATCTTCTATGTCTCCCTTTATGTTCTCGACCTGTTGCAAAGCTTCCATTCTGTTTGTTAGAGTTATTTTATTGATACATATGTGATAAGTCTGGTTTTGGGTGCCTTGGTCTGGTGATATCCAGGTCACCTTATGGATCTTCTTGTGTTGGAATATGCTTTCTCTTATTACCAGGCTATTATTTGCCAAAAAGTCTGCAAACATCTTTCCACTTTCATTCATGTTTCCCAACCCGTGTCTTCCCATTACTTCCTCATAGCCAGTATTGTTGCATTGAAGTCCCCCATTAAAATGTTAATCTGCTTATCGCTGGCACTTGAAACAACATTCTGAAGTGTTTCCATTGAACTCCTCTTTTTTTTGGGGTGACGCTTAGGTTCATGTCTTTCTTGAAAGTTCTAAAGACTGCTCTTATTATCCTTTGTCTCTCAGTTGATGTCTTTCTTGAAAGTTTTAAAGACTGCTCTTATTATCCTGTGTCTCTCAGTTGATGTCTTTCTTGAAAGTTCTAAAGACTGCTCTTATTATCCTGTGTCTCTCAGTTGATGTCTTTCTTGAAAGTTCTAAAGACTGCTCTTATTATCCTTTGTCTCTCAGTTGATGTCTTTCTTGAAAGTTCTAAAGACTGCTCTTATTATCCTTTGTCTCTCAGTTGATGTCTTTCTTGAAAGTTTTAAAGACTGCTCTTATTATCCTGTGTCTCTCAGTTGATGTCTTTCTTGAAAGTTCTAAAGACTGCTCTTATTATCCTGTGTCTCTCAGTTGATGTCTTTCTTGAAAGTTCTAAAGACTGCTCTTATTATCCTTTGTCTCTCAGTTGATGTCTTTCTTGAAAGTTTTAAAGACTGCTCTTATTATCCTGTGTCTCTCAGTTGATGTCTTTCTTGAAAGTTCTAAAGACTGCTCTTATTATCCTTTGTCTCTCAGTTGATGTCTTTCTTGAAAGTTCTAAAGACTGCTCTTATTATCCTTTGTCTCTCAGTTGATGTCTTTCTTGAAAGTTCTAAAGACTGCTCTTATTATCCTTTGTCTCTCAGTTGATGTCTTTCTTGAAAGTTCTAAAGACTGCTCTTATTATCCTTTGTCTCTCAGTTGATGTCTTTCTTGAAAGTTTTAAAGACTGCTCTTATTATCCTTTGTCTCTCAGTTGATGTCTTTCTTGAAAGTTCTAAAGACTGCTTTTATTATCCTTTGTCTCTCAGTTCATGTCTTTCTTGAAAGTTCTAAAGACTGCTCTTATTATCCTTTGTCTCTCAGTTGATGTCTTTCTTGAAAGTTCTAAAGACTGCTCTTATTATCCTTTGTCTCTCAGTTGATGTCTTTCTTGAAAGCTTTAAAGGCTGCTCTTATTTTTCTTTGTCTCTCAGTTGATGTCTTTCTTGAAAGTTCTAAAGACTGCTCTTATTATCCTGTGTCTCTCAGTTCATGTCTTTCTTGAAAGTTCTAAAGACTGCTCTTATTATCCTTTGTCTCTCAGTTGATGTCTTTCTTGAAAGTTCTAAAGACTGCTCTTATTATCCTTTGTCTCTCAGTTGATGTCTTTCTTGAAAGTTCTAAAGACTGCTCTATTTATCCTGGGTCCATCAGGCTGTCATTCAGTCGGAGCCTTGTTTGCAGCAGGTGACAGTATGAGGGCTACTCGTTCACCGTGTATGGTATCTTCTTCTTTAAGACCATAGTATAAAATGGTCTCTCCAGTTGCTAGTTTAGTAGATACATTTCCTTTCCATCTTGCCCCACTTATTCCTAAGATTTTTACCCTGTATCTCCTCTGTTCTGTTGTTACTTGTTTTGTCTTCCGCTCCTGCCACATCTTTCTAATATTCCAGGTGTCAATCCTGGAACTTTTCGTCGGTGTCAGAAAGGAAGTCGGCAAGTCGACTCCCTTTTGGGTTTGGCTAACCCGCACCATTATGAGGACCCGCCCTCGCTGGGGGTGGCAACCATTTGTTGGTTGTGGATGGGGGTGGCAACCATTTGTTGGTTGTGGATGGGGTGGCAACCATTTGTTGGTTGTGGATGTTTCCATGGCGGTAATAAGTTTCTTGCAATGCATGTGTTGCTAGCCCAATGCAAACCATGATTTGTTACAATAATTCAATGAATGGGTTGCTAGCACAATGCTGGTACCACATGCTTGCTTGGCGGTGACCTGTTCTACTCCTATATTGGGTCTCGTTAGTTACGCGCGGGGTAGTGAATTGATCATTGGTTTATTTGACTATTTCAACTGTATTGCTCGGCTGCTATAGTAAGCCTGGTTTCCTTCACTATTTCAACTGTATTGCTCGGCTGCTATAGTAAGCCTGGTTTCCTTCACTATTTCAACTGTATTGCTCGGCTGCTATAGTAAGCCTGGGCTATATTACAAACAATATTCATTGAAGTAAGACCACAAAGTGGGTTGGTTCATGGGATGACTTAACCACAAAGTGGGTGAGTTCATGGCATGACAAGATCACAAAGTGGGTTGGTTCATGGGATGACTTAACCACAAAGTGAGTGCGTTCATGGCATGACAAGATCACAAAGTGGGCTGGTTCATAGGATGACTAGACCACAAAGTGGGTGCGGTGCGTTCATGGCATGACAAGATCACAAAGTGGGCTGGTTCATAGGATGACTTAACCACAAAGTGGGTTGGTTCATGGTGTTACGCCCCCTTTTGTGTTCAATGAATTTGAACAAGCTCGTGGTCTAGGGGATTTGAAAAGGGGCTAACACAGGTAGATTTTAGACACACTATTGGCTAACACAGGTAGATTTTAGACACACTATTGACTAACACAGGTAGATTTTAGACACACTATTGGCTAACACAGGTAGATTTTAGACACACTATTGACTAACACAGGTAGATTTTAGACACACTATTGACTAACACAGGTAGATTTTAGACACACTATTGACTAACACAGGTAGATTTTAGACACACTATTGACTAACACAGGTAGATTTTAGACACACTATTGGCTACACTAAAGACAACTGGTGCTCTATATAAATGTATTTATTACATTGACTATAGTGTCAACAAAGATACATAAAATCTACATATAAACTTGACTATCCTGACTGATTCCCCCTCTGAAAGTTAAACGATGCTGCGGAGTGCCGTCCATGGCTTCACATGTAAATTGATATGAAATGGTTGGTTTTTAATATATATTTTTTAAGTTCATTTTAATTTGTATGTACAACGTGGTGAGCCCTAGGCTGGGGTACCACGCTATAGAAAACTACCCATAATAATAATAATAATATAAAGAAATGAATACTGGTCTAACACTAACAATGTATAAATCTCTTAGTAATGTAAACAATACTATCAGAAATCTAAGTTCCTGGAATTACTATTTCTGCTATTGAATGGCCCTATCTAGTACTTAGCAAATGCAACGGAAAGCTAGTCACGCATCGATATGCTCATCTTGTCTCTCTCCTTGACTGTAGGGGAATATAAAGTACTTATAGTGAAAGATTTCGCTTTGCTTGACCTACATGTGGGTCAACGTTCGCTTAATAGATGTTGGTTGGGCCAAAGACTGTCACCCTTTCTGGAAGGTGGTATTCTGATACGACTAGGTTAATGGGGTACATAAAGAAAAACGGCCCTACCTTGTAACAATGGCATGACACGTTCACAAAGTGGGTGGGTTCATGGGGATGACTAGACCAAAAAGTGATGGGTTCATGTCATGACTAGACCACACAGTGGGTGGGTTCATGGCATGACTAGACCACAAAGTGGGTGGGTTCATGGCATGACTAGATCACAAAGTGGGTGGGTTTCATGGCATGACTAGACCACACAGTGGGTGGGATCATGGCATGACTAGACCACACAGTGGGTGGGTTCATGGCATGACTAGATCACAAAGTGGGTGGGTTTCATGGCATGACTAGACCACACAGTGGGTGGGATCATGGCATGACTAGACCACACAGTGGGTGGGTTCATGGCATGACTAGATCACACAGTGGGTGGGTTTCATGGCATGACTAGATCACAAAGTGGGTGGGTTTCATGGCATGACTAGACCACACAGTGGGTGGGTTCATGGCATGACTAGATCACAAAGTGGGTGGGTTTCATGGCATGACTAGACCACACAGTGGGTGGGTTCATGGCATGACTAGATCACAAAGTGGGTGGGTTTCATGGCATGACTAGACCACACAGAGGGTGGGTTCATGGCATGACTAGACCACACAGTGGGTGGGTTCATGGCATGACTAGATCACAAAGTGGGTGGGTTTCATGGCATGACTAGATCACAAAGTGGGTGGGTTCATGGCATGACTAGATCACAAAGTGGGTGGGTTTCATGGCGTGACTAGACCACACAGTGGGTGGGTTCATGGCATGACTAGACCACACAGTGGGTGGGTTCATGGCATGACTAATATAGTAATAGCCGCTTGTAGGCGGTAGATGTAATGCACCAACTATTTCAGAAAAGCAAAAGAAAACATTACGCACCTGCGATATTAATTTTTTTTAAAACTCTCATTTAACACAGTTATCAAGATTTTTTATATTTCATGACATTAGTAACATAAATCCTTCATCGCCCCACTGAAACCAGGAAAATAAAAGATTTTAGGGCTTGGGGCGGGACTGAACATTGGAGCGAATGTGTTGTCATCGGAAACGAGTCTACGTTCTAAGTTTCAGCTCGATGGGTTGACGGGAAGTTGGTCAAATAGCCGTCCGAAGATTTTGCCCAAAGCACGAAATAGCGAAGTTAATATAAAGGCTTTTAAAAAATGGTTTGGGCTTTAACGTTATCTAGCTACAATGACGTGCCTAAAACATGCACGATTAATTTAATCATTCAAGTGTATGAATACATGTAAGGACCCTCCTACTTAACCCTCCGTCATCATATTTCTGTGATCACCAGCGCCCGGTGATTTGACTTTTAGTCACATAGATTTCCATATGCAACGGAGCCACGGCAAAATGCATTCAGATGTAAACGTGGTCATGGCGTGGCTAAACGTGGTCGTGGCGTGGCCGCGGCAATTTAGTGTATTCATCCGCACATTATCTAAACACCGCGATCCAATTTTTATGGACCTCTGGCAGTTGTGTAGCCATTGTTTAGAGCAGCCCGGGGTGGGGTGGGTGGGAAATTTGGCCGCCCTCCTTCCAGGAAAAAGAACTCTGCAGTTGGCCCCTTCATATAAAATAATAGGTGACCCGAATTATCGCGTTCTAGCGGAGCTCCCCTGGAGAAATAGAATTATTTTATTTTTACAAAATAAAAACAATTCGTGCGGTGTCTTGTTTAAAACAGCGGGCGTCGTGACTTGTAATGATTGAGCCCGCTAGACATAGACTATTTAGCCCTTACGACATGAAACAAGCCAGAATGTATCGTCTGCATTGGGGTGTGTGTGTTTGTGTGTGACATTCCAATCGATCGCGTTGTCGTAAAACAAATTTCCCGTGGTGCAACGAGCTGAGGCCACGTATAAGCAGGGGTTGGCTGCGAGGGGCGGAGCATCTTCACGCGCCTTGCCATTTCCTACTTCCTGTCTGATGGAAGTTGTGTGTGTGGGGGGGGGGGGGGGGTTGCTAATGAACAGATCTAATTTTGGTGGTACTGATTGTCTCTTTGTTACATCAGATGCTTAGGATATGACACACACACAATGCTGCTGGTGTTACTGATCAGTGATGGGACACCGGACAGCTTTCAGACACGGCTCTATTTATTAGTATTATATTATAATAAACAATGGCACCTGGGAATGAAGATTCTATGGTCTCTCCAGAAGATTCTATGGTCTCTCCCAAAAAAACTATTTGATTATATGAATCATGTTAAAGAGTTATGGTAATGATTCCCAAACCTATACCCCAGCGGGACCCCATTTAATTGTTAAGTTCCATTGATGAAAACGTCAAATGCTGACCTGCAGGAACGTGCCCCTAAACTAGATTCTGGCCAACAAAATACCAAGCTCCCATACACAGGAACATCAATCAGGAAACAGCTTCACCGACAATTTACTTATGCTTGTAGAATTTCACCTAATTATTCAATATTAGGCCTTGGAAAAGTTGTAATAGCAAGCCTGACTGCGCCTCTAGATAGCGTGTATGTATGGTTTTAGTTTTAATAGCTGAACATTCAGATTCACTTAGCTTCTGAGCTGAGCACATTGCTTATAAGGGTTTATTGGGGGGGGGGGGGGTACCTTGACGGGGTAAGGGAGGAGTGTCCTTCAAACGCGGATGGGGGGGGGGGGGTTAAAGGATAGTGTGGATGCACGTAGAGCTAGCTATTTTTCACTATACGCTGCTTTAGACACACTGCGTTTATTCCTATATGGCTGATTGTTACGTGTTGTTATCCGTATGGAGATATTAATCTCTTATTTGAGTTTAGGGTCGTTCTAAAACAGTACGCCACAAAAGACGATACAATAACAAAGAATATGATACTCAAACCAGGGCTAATTACAATTAATTAATTTTAATACGTTAATGATACATTACAAAGTCAAAAGAACTATGATTAATAATTTCGACTTACAGAATAATGATTGGCTTTACGGTACAATGATGAAAAGGAATCTACACACACAGTAAACAAATCTCTTGTCTCGTATCAAAAATAACACACGCTCAAAATAGCTCGTGATCAAATCATAGCACACCATCCTCTCCACACGCTTTTATAGTCTGTCCTGCTGTCTTTCTAGAGAGACTCCACACCAGCGTTTCTCAACCTTATTAATGCCGTGACCCTTTAATATGGTCCCTCATGTTGTGGCGACCCCCAGCCATAAAATTATTTTATTTCTACTTCATAACTGTAGAGTATATGTGTTTTCATATGGTCTTAGGCGACCCCTGGGAAAGGGTAGCGCGACCCCCAAAGGGGGTGATGATCGTGGTGATGGTCATATTGTTACCTTGTGTTTTCGTAATGATCGTGGTAATGGTCATATTGTTGCCTGTGTTTTCTTAATGATCGTGGTGATGGTCATATTGTTGCCTGTGTTTTCTTAATGATCGTGGTGATGGTCATATTGTTGTCTTGTGTTTTCAAAATGAAATCGCTAGACACGGCAACAGTAATTTTAGCGCAGTCGCCAAATTGACAATTTTAGTCAGTTTTCGCCTTTGTTTGCTGCGGTGGTGTAAGTGTATCACGAAATTTTGCTAAATAATTATTAAGTTCGGCTTAACCGCGGCGAGTGCAAAAACAGAGAAAACTATTTTTTTATAATAAGTTAATGAGAATATAATCTGAACTGCTTCGCAACGCAACAGTATTTTTCGTCCTATTCATAGGAGCTGATAGGGCCTCTGAAATCTATTTTTAGAACGCGCAAAACAGTTGTACGATTTTTAATACCCCGGTTTGGTTCCTCCACTTCATTTCCTATCCCCCATTTGCAGTCTGTGGTAGTTTGGTAGTTATCAGACAATATTATGTTACAGCCTGTGGTAATTATCAGACAATAATATGTTAACGGGAAATAGGCTTAATGGATATTGAGTCATATTTATTTATTTTTTAATCTAGCTTTTTCTTTTATACAAAATCAATCTCAAATTACTCAAATATATTTATATATATATTTATATAGGGTATGGTATGGTATGGCATCTTTCCGTCTACGAGAGACGATAGATTATCTTGTCTGGTTGCAACTCTTCGTGTGGCTAATGAGGCCGATCCTTGAATGGCAGTCTCTTGTGCATGTCCCGCACACGAATGCAGTGGAGTAGTGTTTTCTTGCCTTTCTCCGCGCTCTCTTCACAGCTGCTTCCGCCCTGTAGACCTCCTCGGCACGTAGTGATCCTTCCTTCACGATGCCCCGCCATGTGGATCGATCCTCCGCCAAGCCCTCCCAATTTGAGATGTTAATGTTAGCCGCCTTCATATCTCTTTTGCAAATGTCTATGTATCTGAGACGAGGCCGTCCAACTGACCTTTTCCCTATCGCCAGCTCGCTGTACAGCACGTCCTTAGGTATGCGACCAGGTTGCATTCGCTTGACGTGCCCAAGCCAGCGGAGGCGTCTTTGGATTAAAAGGGCTGGGACGCTGCACATATTTGTTTGAGACAGGACATCCGTGTTGGGGACTTTTTCCTGCCATTTGATGTCAAGGATGCGGCGCAGGCATCTGAGGTGGAAGCCATTGAGCCTTTTTTCGTGCCTGTTGTATGTGGTCCAAGACTCACATCCATAGAGGAGTGTGCTCAGTACGCAGGCCTGGTATACCTGCAGCTTAGTTCTTGTTGTGAGCTTGGCATTGGACCAGACTCTTTTCTTCAATCTCGTCACGACAGTTGCGGCCCTCCCTATCCTACCACTTATCTCATCCTCCATTGAGAGGGTGCTCGAAATGTTCGACCCTAGATATGTGACTCTGTCAACAGCATCCAAGTTGCAGTCGTCGATGGAGATAGTGGGAGGAGAGTCAGCGTCCTGAGCCATAATGTTGGTTTTCTTTAAGCTGATTATCATGCCAAACTCTTTGCAGGCAGCGGATAAACTGGATACAAGGCTCTGCAGGCCGTCTGCTGAGTGAGATACATATATATATAAATGACGTCCTTAATTAATTCTTATTTCAATTTTTTTTAAAGAATTTATGCTGAACCGTCTTTGAGTTTGAACCGTCTTTGAGTTTGAACTCCCTTACATTTCAAAAGAAACTTTATTCCAGTGACGTATTGATAATGTGATCTGCGCGGTCACACGAATATTAGATATCTATCGCAGACACACGCCTGCCAACAAAGTGACCGCAGATTGCATTACAGACATCAGTATTTACTTTTGGAGTTAGATTTTTTGACTTCACCTTAACTCGATCCCACAAGTCACGCGATTAGATGAGTTATTGTATACATAATATATACTTTATCTTTATTGATGTCCTATTGAGTTACGATTTTGAGACCATATTGTACGGTGTTAGGTGGTAACTAGGCCAACATACGCATTCAAAAAAAGACAAAAATTGCCCTTCCTTTAATTGATGTATCCGTCCTTTTTGGGCACCCCCTTTTTATGCGTACGTACAGTACAATGAGCTCTCAGCTCATCCACCCCTACTTCAAAAAATGTGTTCACATATATAAGGAAATGAATGAAACAAAGTATTGGAAAACCTGGAAAAAAACAACAACAAAACAACGAACGTGTCGGCAAGAAGCCTTCGTCAGCGAAAAAACAGCTGTAAAAACAGAATTCAATTTTTTTTTTAAAAAAAAAAAGCTTAGCTGAAATTTATTATCCGAGAGGGCAGCAAGCGAAATGTGTCAAATAAAATAAGCATGTGAGAGATTAAATGCAGGTTTAAAAAATGGTAAGAAGAGAGGGAAAGTAAGTCCACGGCGATTGGTCTTGGCGAGGAGGAGCGGAGACGAGGTTTAACATGTGAATGAGAACATGACATCCATGCCATGTGGTCTCAAGGTTCCTTAGGTTTGGATCAGTTTGTTTTCCGAATTCAACCGGCTCTGTGTGTAACTTACACTGTAAGTGCAGGTCACGATGGCATTTATAGTAAAATTTCTCAGCCCCCTTGTGGTCGTTTCTATTGAAGTGTTTAGAGAATGGACACTGCCTATCTGGCGTACTATTACGGATGTATTCAGTACATATGTCAGAGAGTCGGCGTCCTGTCTTACCTATGTACGACATCTGGCAGCGGATTTAAACAATAGCGTAGTCATAATTGCGGCTAGTACAAAAGAAACCGCCTCTTATCTGAAAACTGCACTTAAGGAAGGGAATGTGTTGAGTCTGGATGGGCAAGTGTGGCAACGGCTGCGTCCACATGGCTTGGGCCCAAAGTTGGAGGGGACAGCGTTGATGCGTCTTCGCTCAAGGGGGTCCCGCTGAGTTTTGTCACGTCTGAAAACAATGAGAGGCGGAGAACGGAAAATGTCGTGATTGTCAGGGTCGGCGAGGAGATTGGCACGGCTTTTAAGGAAAACACGTTTGGCTATAAGATTGTGAGGATGATAAGAGAGAATAAGTTTAATCCTGATATAATTGTCACCTGGACGTGACCTGAAGGTATCAGCACGGGTATGAATAGTTTTAACACAGTACTTTCATCAGCCCTTCCAACCCAAAATGCTCTGGCTTTTACCATTTGAATTAAAAAGTGATTTAAAGATTTAAAAAATGTTTTTAAGTAGTATGTTAAGAGTAGATTTTGACCGGGGGGGGGCAAAATTCATGTAAAATAGACCTTTGGGCGCACTTTGCTTTTATGATATAATTTCAATGCTACCTAGAGTTCTTTGGTATCGATCGAAAGCTTAGCCTATGCATAGAGTTCTACGTAAGGAGATTTAGCTTCAAAATCATAGAGACGCGATACTGAGATTTCAGACTTTGTTTTCCTTCTCTTTCATATTCTTTTGAAGTCGTGAGTTTTTAACGCACATTACAACACTTGTGGACTTGACTCTACAAATGTGTTCACAAATTTCATAGCTTATTGTTGTACTTTGTCTGACTTATCTGTTTCGACTTATTTTTTAGGCGGGAATTTCAAGTTAATACTGCTCCCCCCCCTTTTCCCCCCTACACATACACGTACAGAAATGTCTGAATATTTTTCCCTCTTACGGAGATTTGTCTCCAAGTGTCGCCCGTGATGGATGATCAATGATTACTTATATAGCGCGTGTACCCGTGCTACTCTAGCATGCTCAAAGCGCTCTGATGTCGTAAAATGTACAGGGAAGTGTCTTTAAATGTCTCTTCAATGGTTTTTAAAATCATTTTCAAAGACGCCAATATGCACACTATCTGATCTTCAAGTTGCTCCATTTTAAACATAAAAATGTTTACATGGGTCTCCGCCACTTCAACACCCACATGGCCCGTCACCGCACCGATGTCTCTACTGGCTCTACTCATGCTGACGTGTTGTAACGACACTTTGTTCATTTCATATTAATGTGCGTGATCCCGTGCTGTATGTCAATACACCGCCTTTGTCTACGCGCTCCACGGGACGCAAACTGCTTTGTAATGAGTAGAATGTATTTAGCGTATTATCGCGAGTGGTAATCGATGGGGGTGGTGGTTGGGAGGGGGGAAGTTCACATCACCTGCAATTATTGTTATGTGCACTTATATGTGAAGTGTTCGGGTGCCGTCGTCTGTGATTTTTGTGGGGTGCAATTGCGTCCAAGGGCGAGTTTCGCCCGGAGCGGGACAAGATATTTTCCGCCCCATTCCACCTTAGCTACTCTGCGTCGTGCTCAAAATGGCTTTTCTCCATATAAAGAAAAAAGTTCATCACCCGAAACCCCGTCCCCTCCATTTCCTACGCCACTCCGGGGTGGGGGGATATGACGATCTCACACGTGAGTTTAATCGACATTCGCAGGTCTAATGAACTTTTTCGCCATTTCTTTAACGTAATGTTTCTGTTGATGGTTCCTGTCATGTAATAGCTTCTGTTAGCCCTTTCTTTGAGTAGTCAGTTCATCAGACAAATAACAACAGTAACAGTGACAATGCAAGTATTTGCAAAAGAAAAAAGACAAAAAACTAAAATGATGAATGAACAATATCACAAAGGCGATGACATTGAATGCATCGGAAAACTGACCCAGCAAATAGGTTTAATAAAAATGGCATTTGTGACAGTGTAGTTGGTGTATAGACTGCGAGAGCTACCCTACTAGAGAGTTTCATTTCAACAAAACAAAATCTCTTAAATTATTGATCTTTTATAATCCCGGGTACTGATACTTTAAAAAAAAAAAGCCAACTATGTTTTTGTTCTCCCCAAAGAACAGCTATGCCATTGATCATTGAGCTGAAGAGCTCACTCACCAGGCTCTTTGTGCCATTGCTGAGTGTGAATTTGGTTTGTTGGCTATTGCGCCATAGGTCCACTGGCCCTTGCCTAACAGGCGCGCTGGCTCTTGCGTCGAATACCTGCTGGCCATTACGTCACATACCTGCTGGCCATAACATCACATACCTCCTTTCCATTATGTCACATACCTGCTTGCCATGACGTTACATACCTGCTTGCCATAACGTCACATACCTGCTGGTCATTACGTCACTTATCTGCTGGCCATAACGTCACTTACCTGCTGGCCATTACGTCACATACATGCTTGCCATGACGTCACATACCTGCTTGCCATGACGTCACATACCTGCTTGCCATGACGTCACTTACCTGCTGGTCATTACGACGTTTGCCTGCTGGCCATTACATCACATACTGATGGCCATAACGTTACGTACCTGCTTGCCATTACGTCACACCGTTGGCCATTATGTCACATGTGCTGGCCATAACGTCACATCTGCTGGCCATTACGTCACATAACCGCTGGCCATTACGTCACATCTGCTGACCAATACGTCACATCTGCTGACCAATACGTCACATCTGCTGACCAATACGTCACATCTGCTGACCAATACGTCACATCTTCTGGCCAATGCGTTACAGACTCGCTGGCCACTGCGTTACATACCATTCAGAATGTCTATGCTTTGAAAGATACCCTGGTGTGCCATAACATCGGTTCTAAAGTGAGAACCACTGTGCTACATCCGTAGATTCAAACAATTAGTCGAATTCCTGGAGTACTCGCTCCTCGCCGTCCACCATCTTTGACTGTCAACGTTCTTTACCTTTTAGGCAAACAGGCAATGCGCGGTATTGATTTCAACGTAGCTGTGACGGCCCAGCGCGCGACCTTGCATCGGCGCGGGACGTGCCAGTTTCAAAGGTAGACTAGCCCCACGGGAAGAAAAAAAAATACGCGGGGGGTGGGGGTGGGGAATAGGTAGTTGACAAATGAGGCTTTGTTCTATGTAGGTCGTTTTATTATGTGCTTGTGAGCAGCGGTTCTTCTAAAAATAGCAAGGGGACCGTTAAGGATTAACATTTTATCTTGGGGAGGCCAACTTCTTTTGCTTTAATACTTTTCTTCCATCGAGCGCCTCCTCGGGTGGTGGATAGGGTAATGCCCATCAGATACGGTGGGTACTGGGGAAATAAGATACCCAGGACGAACCAAAGTCAGAACCTACTGTCTTGTATGAAGTTGAGGAACCCACAATGGCTATAAGGGAACGTACCTAAAACTTAGGCAGCTACCTAGAGAAATCTAAAGGGTACCGCCCCCCCCCCCCTTTTAAAAAAAACAACTGTTGTGCGCATGGAAAACAACCCAGTCATGTAAAAAAAATGCCAAACAGAATAAAACTCGGACTGATTCTAATGGAAATCGAACTATACCTGGATATGGACATGATTTTTGGATTGCGACTTGGAATCACTAAGCCTGTTTAGAGTAGGAGCCTTAGCAAACCCATTAAACCAACTAATTAAATATAAGATCTCTATTGCTGCATTGCAAGTATTTGGATGGAAAAATGCAGACATCCCCAATAGACAATAGACTACACCATATTTTATTGTTGCAACACTAACACTATTGGAACAGGATTTGCTATGAAGAAAAAAGGCCGTCAGTGCAATCATTGGTATTGAACCAGAGAATGAAAGAGCTGCTCTTAGCGTGTGTGAACCAGAGAATGAAAGAGTGTGCTTTTGCGTGTGTGCTCTTTGTGTGTGTGAGGACATTTTTTGAATACAACATATTTAAATGTTGATGCTCCCACCTAAAATACAGAAAGTAAGATTAAACGTTACCCTTTTTTGAGACACTGGAAAAGATTTACGATGACACACCACGACAAGATATTAATATAGTGATTGGTGACTTTATTGCCTAAATAGGGAAAGAAAAAGGTTTTATGCCAACTATTAGCAAGGAGAGTCTACATGAAGAATCCAATGACAATGGGATCCGACTCATAGACTTTGCTTCAGGAAAAAGTATGACACTTAGAAGCACCAAGTTTCCACACACAAATATACTTAAAGTTATTTGGAACTCACCAGATGGAATCACACACAACCAAGTTGACCTTGTTCTAATCCAGCGGTTCTCATCCTTTCTAATACCGTGACCCCCTTAATACAGTTCCTTGCGTTGTGGCGACCCCTAAACCACAAAATTATTTTCGTTGCTACTTCATAACTGTAAAGTGTATGTGTTTTCCGATGGTCTTAGGCGACCCCTGTGAAATGGTCGTTCGACCCCCAAAGGGGTCGCGACCCACATGTTGTGAACCGCTGTTCTAATCGATCGGAGGCATGGATCAGACATATTAGTTGTAAGAGGCATCGAGGAGCAGACTCTGACTGTAAGGGTTATATATAAGCAGAGAAAAAGCATGATTTACAATGACCGAAATCAAAGAGAATCACAATATGATTATCATAATCTTACCAAAGACCCACTAACCGCAAAAGCTTACCAGAATGAAGTAGGAGCACAACTAGAAGCATCGCATGAGGAAGTAAACAAGGAAAATAACATAAATGAACAGTGGGATAGGATAAAAAATGGTATGAAAAGATCAGCAGAAAAAGTTGTTGGAGACCAGCAAACGAATAATAGAGTAAAACTAAAAAAGGGCAGGCTACACTGGGCGGGACATTTAGAAAGAATGCCAAATGACAGAGGCAGAGGAGTGAAGAGGGGGCACCACCAAAGCCCCACTGAAAAACGGTCAAAGGCCGACCTAGGCTTAGATGTATGGATGATTGATGTGGACAAATATCTACAGCAGATGGGAATCATAGCATGGGAAAGAAAAATATCAGGTAGGTCTGAGTGGAAGGAAGTGGTGAGGCAGGCCAAAGTCCTACGTGGCTGTAGCGCCACATGGATGTATGGACAGTGCAGTGTGACGCCTTTGTCGTGGACCACCATTCACTGTCACGTTTGCTACTTCTACACACCAAGTGATAGCCTGGCATTTTCATATAACAAGTCGTCCATTTTTTCAAGTATAATGTACTTTGGTGGTTCGCATCCTTTTTGACTCGCGGTGCCCTGAATAGAATGAATTTCTTTGGGGAGAAACGTCAATAGCTTTATTTATTTATTTTGCCTAGAGCGATCGCGGAGCCCCTCTATAAGAGGGCGCGGAGCCCCTCTATAAGAGGGCGCGGAGCCCCTCTATAAGAGGGCGCGGAGCCCCCTATAAGTGGGCGCGGAGCCCCCTATAAGAGGGCGCGGAGCCCCCTATAAGAGGGCGCGGAGCCCTTAGCTCTCATCTGAGCAGCCAGTTAGGTGGGAAACACTGCCGTGGCTGTTGCCTAGTTATGCCCTTCAGTGAACACATGTCATACTAAACTCGCCAGCCCTGGAATCGTAACAGTGTGTTCCTTGGACCAGACAAGTAATTGGCCAGCCCTGGAATCGTAACAGTGTGTTCCCTGGACCAGACAA
Organism: Omphiscola glabra; assembly: GCA_964017045.1. Classification (NCBI taxonomy): domain Eukaryota; kingdom Metazoa; phylum Mollusca; class Gastropoda; family Lymnaeidae; genus Omphiscola; species Omphiscola glabra. Next base: position 4,816,915 of record OZ024805.1, on the reverse strand, counting down.
GTAATCGGCCAGCCCTGGAATCGTAACAGTGTGTTCCTTGGACCAGACAAGTAATCGGCCAGCCCTGGAATCGTAACAGTGTGTTCCTTGGACCAGACAAGTAATCGGCCAGCCCTGGCATCGTAACAGTGTGTTCCCTGGACCAGACAAGTAATCGGCCAGCCCTGGAATCGTAACAGTGTGTTCCCTGGACCAGACAAGTAATCGGCAGAAGCGACACTGAGCACGAAACTCTTGGCCGGCCACTCACGAAGAGCGGCGTCCCCAGCCCCGATCTGGCACTTCGTTTCCGTTAAAGATTAACCGAGGCCGAGAGCCTCCCCGCTGCTAATCAGCGGTCGCGTGATAGCTTGGCTCACGACCCCACCCCCCCCCCCACGTAAAATGGGGGTCGTTTGTTCAAATGGGCCCGGAAAAACCGACCAAACTGGGCAGAGGAAAAACCGACCAAGCTGGGCAGAACCAGACAAGGCGCATCAAGGCATGGACACGTGTGATATCGGGGGATGTCGGGACATGCGTTTTGGCATAGTTTCTCATCGTCTACGACCTTAACCCCTTTCCCGTTTGAAGATTGCCAGCATGAAAATAAGCTCAAAATAATCTCCCTCGATTCTTATTTAATATATTATTTATTTACAATAGTGGGAATCGGAGATGTTCGACCTTCGAACTCTGACCAGATGGCCTCGACCCCGCGTACAACAGCTTGATCGCTAAACAGTACAACGGGCCGCGACAGCTTTGTTGGTAAGGCGACATCTATTTCCCCATCCAAAGCACTTCCACAAAGTGGTAGCAGTTGTCGCATTGTACAATGTAGTACACCGATCGGCGTTGTATGAGATGTGCCGTCGTCCTTGGACCTTACTTACCATCACCCCGACTCCTTCTGATCTGTCGTCCATCATAGGCATATTGGTATTACAACCTGGTAATGTATCAATCTGTTGTGTGTTGATTCATTTGGATTCGACTCGGGGTGGGATACAGCTTTCGTCTCCTGACAATCAGTCACAAAATGAAGAGTTTGATTTTCAGTGCGTCGACGTGGTCACCGAATCTGACCATATGGTAGTCGTCTCCGGTTCGCGTAGGACGTATTTGGTAGATGAACCCGTTTGAAACAGCTCGTCATGCTCTAACGTGTTCATTACTGCCTGTTGAATTGTTGCTAAACCTGTCTGTCGGGTTGTAAGCTGAGGGTAGGTTAAGGTGGTGCACTCGTTAATAAAAAATAATAATATTTAAAAAGGAAATGTTCCAGGACGTGCTGTTTATCCCGCTCAAGGTGTTTCCGTCGATAAAATAACCCATCTCTTGATGTCCGCAACAACGGATTTACTGTGCCCCTAAGGGACTATAACCTGCACGACTCCACGGAAAACCTTACAACAGAAAGTTATTGGCAGCAAGGGGATGGGAACATTCGCTGACTTCTTTTTGCCACAGCCCGTGTCGCCGCCGACCCATTTCACCGCTGACCCATTTCACCGCTGACCCATTTTACCGCCGACCCATTTTACCGCCGACCCATTTCACCGCCGACCCATTTCACCGCTGACCCATTTCACCGCCGACAGTCTCCTTGAGAAAGACATAAAAGTTATTGAATTTAAAAAGAGATCATGATAATTTAGATGTGATTAAAACAATATTCAAGAAGTTAAATGTATTGAGTTTAAATAGATGTATATAATCTCTCATCTGCCAGAGGGCCACATAAAACCGGTTCGTCTCTGTGTAATCGGAAGAGTGTTGCAGTTGTGATCGCCCGTTTACATCGATGGCTGTGCAAAATATAGCGAATGTGCACCGGTTTAATGTGGCCCACCCTGTATACCAGGGAGCTGGGTGCCACGAGTTAGGTTAGTTACACCTAATGTGTTTGTGGGTTATGAAGATAAGCTGTCTGGGGATCTGTGCTCAGGTCATTCCCTTACTTTCATAATCGAATCTATCACTTTAAATGTTGGCTAGAATTTAACAAGATTTTTTTTAAACATAAATTTAACAATGCAAATTTCAGACAAAAACCATCCCAAACAAAGTAATGGGATTTGGCCTACAGCGATCGGGGGATTTTGCCTACATCGCTTGTGATCGGGGGCTGTGGTCTGAGGAGAGCTTTTATGAGGGTAAAGGTGATTTGTCTAGCATCTGTTTTCAAGATCTAATAATATCAATTTCATATCTAATATTTTGGCCCATATGTGGAGCTAACGAACAACCAACAAACCAAAACCCACAGAGAAACAAACTTATCTTTTCAAGGTTTCTTTGTGTGGCGGTCTCTTTACAGTTTTTTTAAGCTTACTCGCAAACCCTTTTAAAATGAACTGCAATTAACATCCGGGCTACTGTTATTAAAACATTGTTGACATACTTTATTTTATTTAAAAAATGTCAAATCTCAGTAATCAAATGTACTTTCAGGGGAATGGTTACATCTGCTTTGTCTGAACCGGTTCTTCTAGGTTTGCCTTAGTTTTGGTCAATGCAACTCTCTTGTTATTTGTCGCGTCTAATATGTTTCGGGAGTTTGTTTTGATATCAAGTCGTGTGGAAAAAGCCATCTCACGCTCATAGGTGGGTACAAATGGAATCAGCGGTCTTAGAGCCATCTTTGTACTTCAGTTGTTCGCATCCTTTTTGACTCGCGGTGCCCTATATAGAATGAATTTCTAGGGGGGGGGGGGGGAGGGGAGAGAGAGAGAATCAATAGCCTTACTTATTCATTTTTGCTTAGAGCGGTCGCGGAGCCCTTATGTCTCATTTGAGCAGCCGTTTAGGTGGAAACACTGTGGTGTCTGCTGCCCAGCTATACCCTTCAGTCAACATATTTCTTAATAAACTCGTAACATCGGAATAGGACCGCGCCATTTCACTACAAAAATCACTACATTTCACGGAGACTTGAAATCAAATCATCGCTCAATATATAGAAGAAGAAGATTAAATCAATTAACTGTTCGTAAAGTAAATTGTCATCCGAAGGCAGATCGCGAACGGTGAGTACAAATGGGTTGTTTATAAATCGATATTAGTTTTCAAATTCTTGTCACCATCAGTGGCGCTTCAGCCCACGTAGGGCCCTGGCCTGCTGCACCACATCCTTCCATTCAGATCGATCCATGGCTTTCCGCTTCCATGCGCGAGCCCCCAACTGGTGTTGGCAGATCGCGAACGGAGAGTACAAACGGGTTGTTGATAAATCGATAGTATTTTTCAAATTCTTGTCAAGAAAATAATGAGCAATTACTTCGCTGAAGATTGAAACATGTTGTTTCGTCGATGTTAAGCTGATTGTTACCAATGTCTGTGTTTAGCTATGGAAGTGGGGCGAAATTCTTCTTCTCTACCTTTGCATGTCGTAGTTTGAGCTTCCTTTAGAAAGCTGTCAAGTGTTCATAAGAACTGGGCCCTGTGATCTCTGTTTTTTTACAGCTTCAGGTTGATGGAATTCGAGGATTCCAATATTTCGACCAACAATGACTGGGGCATAAGAAAACGGACATCAGAGAATTTGCTTTCGTGTATGTGGTTTAGCATCTTGCAAAAACTGCTGCATTCCTTCACGTATTATGAAAACCTTCACTATTAAAACTTTCTTCAAAACTTGCCTTTTGCAAAGCCACCTCACTTGGGAGTGCACCAAGAGTTTTGTTCAATTCAGAACAACTTTTTTTTTTTCATAACTAAGAAAACTAACGAGAGTTGATTGCATTCGCTATAATGAAGGTCACCTTTGTAATGAAGGTCACCTCTGTAATGAAGGTCACCTCTGTAAAGAAGGTCACCTCTGTCATCAGTTCAATGACAAAACAACTTCATCTAAACAGGCGTGTTTTTCAACATTTAAGGCATGGCGATTAATAGTGCAGTTTGTACCAATAATTGGGGGGGGGGGGGACTTTTGCTTAACCAAAGTTTGAAAACCAGAACGGCAACCAAGCATAGCTAAAACACCGCCAGTACACCCGCCAGTGACATATTCCCATTTGATACCATGTGCCTCAAAGTAGCTGTCAGCTTTCTCAATAGTCTCTTTAACTGGCTGTGCTCTGGAGACGAGGATGCCAATACGCATCAGAACACAAAAGACATCGAGGTTTCTCTCCCTCGATAGACTTTATACTTTATTACAGTTAAACCATATTTCAACTATGAAACGTCATGTCTCATTACATTTTTTCGAGGCATTATAATCTAAAAAAATAAAATTAAATTAAAAAAAACTAGTAATTAATAATGTTAACGTTCACAATTAAAAACTATTTTGAATAGACTTATTAATTAATATAATAGAACATCCAAAGTATAAACAGCATCATTTAGAAAAAGAATATATTATCAAGGGGGATAGAGATGAAAAGCTGCTAGGCATATGAAAGAGTGAGAATTTTTTAACCAAATCTTTCTCACTAGTGAACTATAAAAAAATTAGTAAGTACAAAGAGAGTTTAGAGACGTTAGCTCCGTCCAACCCAATGTTCCATTCTCTGGTTAGCTCTAAGTTTAGTCCAATTTTCCATTCTCTGGTTAGCTCTAAGTTTAGCACAATGTTCCATTCTCTGGTTAACTCTAAGCTTAGCCCAATTTTGCATTCTCTGGTTAGCTCTAAGTTTAGCCCAATTTTCCATTCTCTGGTTAACTCTAAGCTTAGCCCAATTTTGCATTCTCTGGTTAGCTCTAAGTTTAGCCCAATTTTCCATTCTCTGGTTAGCTCTAAGTTTAGCACAATTTTCCATTCTCTGGTTAGCTCTAAGTTTAGCACAATGTTCCATTCTCTGGTTAACTCTAAGCTTAGCCCAATGTTGCATTCTCTGGTTAGCTCTAAGTTTAGCACAATTTTCCATTCTCTGGTTAGTTCTAAGTTTAGCCCAATTTTCCATTCTCTGGTTAGCTCTAAGTTTAGCCCAATGTTCCATTCTCTGGTTAGCTCTAAGTTTAGCCCAATTTTCCATTCTCTGGTTAGCTCTAAGTTTAGCCCAATTTTCCATTCTCTGGTTAACTCTAAGTTTAGCCAAATTTTCCATTCTCTGGTTAGCTCTAAGTTTAGCCCAATTTTCCATTCTCTGGTTAGCTCTAAGTTTAGCACAATGTTCCATTCTCTGGTTAACTCTAAGCTTAGCCCAATGTTGCATTCTCTGGTTAGCTCTAAGTTTAGCACAATTTTCCATTCTCTGGTTAACTCTAAGTTTAGCCCAATGTTCCATTCTCTCACTGAGGTCCGAGGTCCCCGACCGGTCCCGAAGGGACCTCGGACCTCAGTGTGAGAAACACTGATATAGATAGCTGCTCTTGAAACATCCACATTTTTATAATCACATGTGTATTTAAATTATACCTTTTTTTTAACTTTAAATATCTTACCAACGTCGGCGAAACTGCCTGCAGCCAAATGGCCTGGGGTGTAACGGCCTGTGTGTAACGGCCTGGGGCGAAATGGTCCGGGGTGTAACGACCTGGGGCGAAATGGTCCGGGGTGTAACGGCTTGGGGCAAAATGATCCGGGGTGTAACAGCCTGGGGCGAAATGGTCGGAGTGTAATGGTCCGGGGTATAACGGCCTGGGGCAAAATGGTCCGGGGTGTAACGGCCTGGGGCGAAATGGTCCGGGGTGTAATGGTCCGGGGCGAAATGGTCCGGGGTGTAACGGCCTGGGGCGAAATGGTCCGGGGTGTAACGGCCTGGGGCGAAATGGACCGGGGTGTAACGGCCTGGGGCGAAATGGTCCGGGGTGTAACGGCCTGGGGCGAAATGGTCCCGGGTGTAACAGCCTGGGTGTAACGGCCTGGGACGAAATGGTCCGGGGTGTGACCGCCTGGGTGTAACGGCCTGAGGTGTAATGGTCCCGGGTGTAATTGTCCGGGGTGTAATGGTCCAGGGTGTAACGGCTTGGTGCGAAATGGCGGCGGCGCATCGTCCTAGATCCCAATCTGGCAACAGTTATGTGTAAAAATGTGGATGCTGTAACGGTCGAGCAGGCCCAGAAATGACCGTAACCTCAAGAATAACTTGTTTTGTATGGATTTGTCGGGGTCTTTATGCAATTAGTCCCGTAGTTTAAAAAAAAATGCTGACTATTGCCACTTCTGTAGCTCGTTGCAAAACGTCTTAACCTAATTTAAGGTTGAGTCATTATTATTTGAGAACCTCTTTGGACACAGACCGATGGTGAGTGTTTGCTTTGTTAAGTGTACATCTAGAAGTGTATATCAACTCGTTTTGATGGTAGCATTGGACAAATTAACGAAAATTATCACCAGTGAAGGTCAAGTTTTAACGCCTAATGCATGGCGTACGATGGTAGGTCGTACGATGTTAGGTCGTACGATGTTAGGTCGTACGATGGTAGGTCGTATGATGATAGGTCGTACGATGGTAGGTCGTATGATGATACGTCGTACGATGGTAGGTTGTACGATGGTAGGTCCTACGATGGTAGGTCCTACGATGGTAGGTCGTACGATGGTAGGTCGTACGATGGTAGGTTGTATGATGGTAGGTCAAGCTGATTTTCTGCTGGCAGTCAGTTTGAAAGTTGAAATTTTTCACATCACAATTTCCGGCCTCTTATATACCAAAACGTCCCCCCCCCCCCCTTTTTTTTTTTGCAGCCTCAGTTGCTGCAGGCCCATTAGACGGCTCTACTAATGTACGTACGTCGACTAATCATTATATGTACTGGTACGCCATATTCTTTTTTTATTATTCAAAATTATTTGAAGTATCGAATCATTTAATAAAATATCGCTAGAAGTAGAAGTATCTTTGTATCCTGATGTGATTTTTTACCCCAAAAAATCTTACTTATTGAAAAACCTCAAATTTCGTCTAGCTATGAAATGGCTGCAACATGACTTGTTTAGTTTTCTTCTTTCTGTCTAGAAGCCATCTATGGTCTCTACGTCTATGTAATATCTATATCGGAAATTTGGAGCTGGATTTCTTTGCTGAGCTCCGTTCCGGACAAATTTTTGTCAGCTCCGCTCCGAGCTCCGGCAAAATAAAAAAAACGAAGAACCGGTGTTCGAGGTGAGGGTGCTAATGTTTTACGGAAATGTGTTTATTGACACAAACCAATTTTATTATCTAGGCAATAGCAATGCATGTAACAACAACATAGCTGTAGAAAAGTGAGACAACAGAGCTGGTAGATGAGTGGGGCAACATTGCTGATACAAGAATTAACCATCAATTTTAACAAATCAATGGTTTGTTTTTTTTTAAATAAAAAGTTTTAACTTTTATTTTAATTTTTACATTAAAATTTGTTTGGAGCTCTGAACATTAAGAAATCTTACCAGTTCCACTCCGAGCTCCACTCCAAATCCCTGATCTCTATCTTCACATGGACGGCTAAATACATCACATAAGAAAATGGTGTCGGTGGGCCGGAGCGCGAGCTCTTAGTGCCCCCCCCCCTCCGGAACACCCCTACAGGGCTCGACGCCGGTTTTCCCCGTCGCCAGACCGTGCCGAAGCACACCGGGAACCCCCCCCCCCCCCCCCCCCGTAGCCTGGGGGACGCCCGGTCGGTCGAAAACGCTGCGTTTAAAGCGTTCGCAGCCCACTTTCCCTGAGGGTCTGGGCGGGTTTGCCTCCTCTCCGGAAGGAAGGTGTTGCGTAAACTCCCCCCACCGCACAGGGAGCCATTCGATCGGGACGGAAAGCTGGGACGAAACGGTTGCCTAGGAGCGTCTTTCTCACGGCTGCGTAGCTAAAATCATCGTCTTAGGTTTTAACCGCCACCCAAGCCTCATATTCATCAACGGCATCAAGTAATCATGTTACGTCTTTGCTGCTCCCGTTGCGTTGGGAGTCTTTCGGATGTCGGGGTTTTTGTCTTCGGGTGGACAAGTCCGCCCTACTAGTCCGCCACGCCACGAAGAGGTAAACCCCATGTGGGCGCCCCCAAGTTTCCTCGGAGACGCTGCTGCGTTCGCAGCACGGACACTGACAGCTAAATGTCTGTTATCATTCATTGCTATCCTGTCAGTGGCAGTATCTCTATTGTCGGAAGTGTATACTGCCGGTACAATTCAAATCGTGCCTGTACCACCATGTAACTAATGTAAGCAGTGCTACCATGGCAGTTCTTTGTCGACAATACTACTGCATGTACGTAAATCTATCCCCGAAGTTTGCCTGGCACGTCAGACGCAACGGATCTTCCCCATTATACGGCCGCGTGTTCCCGATCTCAGCGACCGGCTGCACGAAGTTTCAATGGTGTTTTAAAATTGATCGCATTCCAAATGTCCAGTGTCGGAACTAGGGAAAAGTATCTGGATGGGCATCCTCATGCAAATAGTTGTGCGATATTTTTAAATGTAGACCCTTTCATTTTTTAATCTATATTTTAGTTTATGATCCATATTTTCTCCGTTTTTTTAAATATTTTAAATACGGTCAGTACGGTGGAATCAAGAGTTAAATAAATACAAAGAAAAAACTATTCGTTGTAACACCTTGCATTAACGACTGGGGTCAACGACTGGAGTCAACGACTGGTATTAACGACTGGTATTACAGTGGTAATAGTTTTTGTGTGTAGTAATTGAAAAGAACCATGTCTGAAAAAAATGTTTGGGGGGGGGGTAAAATTAAAAAAAAAAGATTAATTGGAGGTTAACCAGTTTATCTGGTGCAAAGATGTCATAGATTTTTTTGTTTTTTTACATTTTTACACACACACACACACACCCCTTTTCCGTATATGATATGATTAATACAATTTTAGTGTGTATCGCCATTATTAATGATGTGATTTATTTTTGGAACAGCCACTGTTAACAATGGTTTTCCAGTTCAATGGTGGCTGATTGCTAACATTGCTCTCCCCACCACCCAACATCTATAACAACATGTGTTACTGCTTATAAGACAGCCCACTACAACATGTGTTACTGCTTATATTACAGCTCACTACAACATGTGTTACTGCTTATATGACAGCCCACTACAACATGTGTTACTGCTTATATGACAGCCCACTACAACATGTGTTAATCTGCTACCCTGACTGCTGACATGTTTGAGAATGGCTTATTGTATATTTCAAGTCCAATGTCTTACCCCGATCTTCATTTCAGACTCTGCGAAGATGGCCAAGTGACGATTGGCCGTGGGCCAACTGCTGACTACTTTGTAGATTCTGCCATCACCCTTCGGCTCATTTCACGGATCCACGCCTCCATCATAGGAGAGAAGCAGCCCAATGGCCCACCCAAATTCACAATAGTGAACAGTGGACTTAATGGAACCTACATCAATGACTATAAGGTGAATACAAAATAATACTGCTTTTGTGTGCACTATAAACCAGGGCGTTCTCAAGTTTTTACACATGGGTGATGTCTTGAAATATTATGTTAATTATCACAATCCTTCTAATCTTTTTCTATATTGCAGATTTAATTGAGAAAAAAAAAATGAAATTTTTAAAATAACTCATAAGAATCGCACCGGACATTTGTTGGGAACTTCTATATTTAAAAAAACAAAAAACAAATATACATAGTCACCTTTTAAATCTATGCATATTTTCAAATTTCCAGATGGGATATCACTCGGAGAACAGACAAGTGTTACACGAAGGGGATAAAATAACATTCGGTCATCCGGGATGTGCATCCATTCAGCCGGGGGAACTGGCCCCACAGCACAACTCTGAGTTTCAATTCATTGTAAGTGGTTTTTATTTTCTCTTCTTTTATTAGTTCTGATGTCTTTTCTCAAGCCTTTAGGATGCACCCATCCCTATTTAGTACTGCTGTTCATTGTTTAACATGTATAGACATGTACTTTTAATGTCATGGGCTATTGTGTTGAGCTTAAAGATTGTTTTGTTTTACTATATAGTATAGTGCGTTCAAAAAGAAATTTGAGGAAAATTTTAACGTCTGAACTGAAAAAAAGATTAGACCAAATTTCCGTTCAATCAAATTTCCATTGATCAATTTGCAGTCGACGAAATTTATTTTGACCAAATTTCCTGTAACCGGGGGGGGACATGACTTGTCTTCAGGCAATGACTTCAGGTGGTCAGTAGGTATGTTTCTGTGGGTCCCTTCCCCAAAGAATAGCTCATGGGGTTTTCAACAGTCCTCAACAGATAATTAATTGTCTTCACTACTCTGAGCTGTGTCATGATTCCTTTCCTCCCATGGCATGTCTGTGATGTGTGTGTCGTGATTCCTTTCCTCCCATGGCATGTCTGTGATTTGTGTGTCGTGATTCCTTTCCTTCCATGGCATGTCTGTTATGTGTGTGTCATGATTCATTTCCTTCCATGGCATGTCGGTGATGTGTGTCATGATTCCTTTCCTTCCATGGCATGTCTGTGATGTGTGTGTCATGATTCCTTTCCTTCCATGGCATGTCTGTGATGTGTGTGTCATGATTCCTTCCATGGCATGTCAGTTATGTGTGTGTAGTGATTCCTTTCCTTCCATGGTATGTCTGGGAAAAGGGTCTGATGAACAGGAAAGTTAAAGAAGCACTGACTTATAGTTTGTGCATTTAATGTTCTTTAATGGCATCCCTGTCTGCTAATTGCTCAATCTGTTTCTTTCCTCAGCTTCCATGGCATCCCTAACTGTCTGCTAATTGCTCAATCTGTTTCTTTCCTCAGGTTCCATGGCATCCCTAACTGTCTGCTAATTGCTCAATCTGTTTCTTTCCTCAGCTTGAGCACGTTTCAGCCTCAAGTTCTGCCTTGGAAAACAGAGAGCCTCCTCCGAGAGCCACTGCATGCAATGGTGGCTTCAGGTATAACCTTTTACCAGAGGTCGATGAAAACTCTTGCTTGAACTTACGGAAACAGGAGGTCGGAAGTGTCATTGAATCGGATCATAGCTGCCCTCGGCTATCAGATTCACCCCAGAGCAACGCTTCCACATCTGAGAAGGAAAATGTTCTAACAGATGGGGAGAAGTGTGGCCTTGTGAGAAACACGCGTTCCCCAACATTTGACACGCCTTGTGCAATATTTCCCTCCAAATACAACAACATACCGTATCATGAAAACGCACTTGATCAAAAGGATGAGTGGTCTAAGAAAGTGGAGAAGAAATCCGGGGTCCAAGGTTTGATGCTTGACCATAAGACCGCTGATAGCGCTTATGATATTCTTTCATCCTCTGTTGTGCCTCCTAAATGTGTGTTGTTCAACGGAGTACATGAAGTGGTTTCAGCCATGCACAAACAAAGCCCACATTCTCAATCTTCTGCTGGGGACAGCTACAAATGCTCACCCCGCCATAGCCACACCACCGCTTCTGCAGGCACTGAAGAGTTAACCAAGATGTCCCCGTCGTTATTCCGCACTGATGGTGGTGGGATACAGGTCAACAGCACCACCATCGTCCTCCGAGATGACGACAACTGCGAGGAGTACAGCTGTGACGATGCATCGTCGAGCAGTCCTGAAATTGAGTTTGTTGGGACGTCAAGCTGGATCGTGCCCACCCGGGTCAAAGTAGAATCCATCTCGGATGATAACCAGTCAACGCCTGTTTGTGGTGTGGGTAAAACTTACCCTTGTGCTGGCAAAAAACTGAGTTTTAGTAAATACGCTGGAAGTGAAGCGAATGCTGTGAGGTCACGTCAGGATGAGAGAGACCCTTCTCTCAATGCAATGCAGAAGAAATTCTGTAAGATTCCCAGAGACAAAGCAATACACCCAGCTGTGACACTGGACAACAAGCCATTCACCCCGCCTGTCTCAGAACCATCACCAGACATTTCACTTGTTGTGGATCGAAAACTTTCACAAAACTTTGACTTGAGGACTTGTTTGGAATCATCATCTGTGGTGAAAAGTAAATCAGAACCAAAGGATTCTGTCTGCGCCCATGCAATGTGTGGGAAGTCATTAATGATACTCCCGGCGTCTGACTACCGGATCGTACGTGGTGAGCTACTCCAAACTGCCGCTGTGTCCTCCTCACCCTCTAGCCCGGAAACGGCGGAAGACTCAATCTCAGAATCAGCTTCTGACGATTCTTCCGGCTCCAACAAACCTTCTCTCTCGCCGCCTTCCTCCTCATCCTCCTCTGACGGCCCAGTCTCACCCCCCACCTTATCGCCACAGACACCATTCTTGCAAACACCCCCAAACTGCACACCACACAAGCAGGCCCCCAACCTTACTATGCACTCATCGACCTCATCCAATTCCCTGACACCTTCGTCCTCAGATTCCGATTCCAGGCACTCTGAGGCGTCAACTCAGTCGTCCATCTCGCGTGCTTCAGACTCAAGGCCCATGGCCTCGTCGAACCAGTCGGGGTCATCGTTAAAGAGACCTTTCATCAAAGACGTAGTGCCTCACATGTACTCTAGCTCGGACGAGGATGAAATAAATGAAGAGAACCGGACCAAGGAGATAGTGAAGAAAATTTTCACACCTAGGAAAAGCAGGCAAACGAAAACGACAGTGGATACTGGCAGTGATCATTGTCTGGAAAGTGCAATATCAGAATTGAATGGGGAAGAGCATTTTAGGTGAGTAGTTACCTGAGTAATGATTGCAAATTCTATGGTGGGTTTCATTGCTAGAGTAAATTATTATCAAACCAGCCGAGATGGACAATACAGATACTTCTGGTCATGTAATTTTGAGATGAAGTCACACAAACCACACTCAGCATGCTAAACTACAACATACCCTGAAGTCATGAAGCTCTAATTTGTATTTTTTTTTTTTTTCTGAATTCTAATGAGCTCCCATAGGCCTTCACAAATTCTTTCCATTTAACTGTACTCTCAGGCAATATTTTCCTTTTCTCTGAGCTCTTGGGAAATCTTTCCATTTATCTGTGCTCTCAGCCAATCTTTCCATTTATCTGTGCTCTCAGCCAATATTTCCATTTATCTGTGCTCTCATCCAATCTTTCCAGCTTATTCAACAATTATGTTTCTCTATTTCCCATTGTTGTTGACTATCTTCACCCTGTATATTTCTTGATATTCCACAAAAGAAACTATTATTGCCCGAATATTCCGTGAATATCAGGATCTTGCACAAACAACTAATGATGAAAAGGTGTATTCTCTACAGGTTGAGTTTGGGTGTTCTTCCTATCTCATATTATCTAATACAATGCAAGTGCATTCTACGCTATGCTACTCAGCAGGAAGTGTCAAATGTGCAATAACATGCTGCCAGCTATGAAAATATACCATGCTTGACAACCAATGCTCTGCAATGCTTACCGACCTTTGCAGTACCATGCTATGCAATGCTTGCCAACCGTTGCGGTACCATGCTGTGCAATGCTTTCCAACCGTTGCAGTACCATGCTATGTAATGCTTGCCAATCGTTGCAGTACCATGCTATGCAATGCTTGCCGACCTTTGCAGTGCCATACTGTGCAATGCTTGCCGACCGTTGCAGTAACGTGCTATGCAATGCTTACTGACCGTTGCAGTATCATGCTATGCAAGCTTTCCGACCTTTGCAGTACCATGCTATGTAATGCTTGCCGACCGTTGAGGTAACATGCTATGCAATGCTTTCCGACCGTTGCAGTACCATGCTATGCAATGCTTGCCGACCGTTGCAGTACCATGCTATGCAATGCTTGCCGACCGTTGCAGTACCATGCTATGCAATGCTTTCTGACTTTTGATGTACCATCATGCGGGCACCCTAACCCCATTAATGTTTAAGTATATTTATTTTTTATATTTTACCATTTTGGGCACCATCTAATGGGGGCTTCGTGGAATTATTTCGGTTTACATGGGGGCCCATTTTGACTAGCACTGATATCAAGTTTATCCAAGTGATACACGTTTAACCGTCTGGTTTAACCGCCTGGTTTAACCGTCTGGTTTAACCGCATGTCTTCATCTAAACTAAGTTCTCTGGCTCGCAGCCTTAATTGTTAAAATGTACTGTATTTTGAGTTAAAGGTTAAAATGTACTATATAATGAGTTAAAAGTTAAAATGTACTGTATTATGAGTTCATGGTTAAGATGTACTGTATTATGAGTTCATGGTTAAGATGTGCTGTATTAAGAGTGAGCGCTCCAAGCACGTAACTCAAAGGATCGATAACGTGATTGTAAGCTGCAGTCCCGTGTGGTATTTGGTACATAAAAAGAGTCAATGACTGTTTGAGCATTGTTGTGAATAGCTTTGTCACAGCAGAGCTCATCAATAAATAAATGCGTGCTGTGCTAGAGCTTCGGTACACTGGATGCATGGTCTCTAATGTCTGATTGCGACAGGAATGTGTTAGGATACAACAAACCGTTCAATCCAGTGGGGGTTGTATGACACAGCTTCTGTACCTCACCCCCTTCATCTAATAAATAATGTAATCTATATATACTTACACATTTGATCAACATGGATTATACAACTGTAAGCCGTATTGACACGCTTGAGCCTGGCGTGATCAAGCGGTAGAGGTAACCCCAGCTTTGTGTCAACCGACACGCCACGTGTCACATAGCAAAACAAGCTTGAGCCTGGACGTGATCAAGCGGTAGAGGTAACCGCAGTTTTGTGTCAACCGACACGCCACGTGTCTCATAGCAAAACAAGCTTCAGCTGGACGTGATCAAGCGGTAGAGGTAACCGCAGCTTTGTGTCAACCGACACGCCACGTGTCTCATAGCAAACGCCTCAATTCAGTGCTTGTCAAACATCTCAACAAGACGGCCCGGACGTGAACTCTCTCTCTACCTTGCAGCATGGGCCTTTGCCCAAATGATTCATTGTTGATTCGACTTTATTTGATTCTTGATTCCGATTTTCTTTATTGTTAAAATGGACTGTGTGACGAGTGAATGGTTAAATGGTGAGCGCTTCAACAATGTAACCCTGTTGATCGAAACCCGACTGAGGTCTCGCTGACCGATTGCGAACCGCGGACAACCATTTTGAGAATCACTAAATTAAAAACAGCGTCCAGTCTAGTGCCACCACCTATTTCGCTGGAAGATTTTTACAGTGCTGGGGAGACCCGGGGGGGGGGGGGGTAGGGATAGTGAGAGGAGTGTATTGCTGGACTATATGAGGTTTACAAAAAGACCCTCCTTTAGGGAGTCTAAGATGTCAATTAAAATCTTACTTGGCTAACTTTGTTTTATGTTGATCCTATCCATTCTTGTTTGTCATATCTATTCTTGTTTATCCCATCTATTCTCGTTGATCCCATCCATTCTTGTTGGTCCTATACATTCTTGTTGGTCCTATCCATTTATTTGATCCTATCTAGTCTTATTTGATCATATCCATTCTTGTTGATCCTATCTTTTCTTGTTGGTTCTATCTATTTTTGTTGGTCCTATCTGTTCTTGTTGGTCCTATCTATTCTTGTTGGTCCTATCTATTCTTGTTGGTCCTATCTATTCTTGTTGATCCTATCTATTCTTGTTGGTCCGATCTATTCTTGTTGGTCCTATCTATTCTTGTTGGTCCTATCTATTCTTGTTGATCCTATCTATTCTTGTTGGTCCTATCTATCCTTGTTGATCCTATCCATTCTGGTTGATCCTATCCATTCTGGTTGATCCTATCTTTTCTAAGTGTCTTTTAATAGTCAACCTGATAAATATCATATTAAATACTTTCTTTCTACTCCAAAAATCCATACTGTTGTGTTTTCACACGTGACCCTTTCGTTCGGTCGATTCAGTATTCCTGGTGCTGACTTTAAGGTCGCAATTGAAGTGATGACACAGCTCCGGTATGCTTGGTCCAGAGAGGGGGGTGTGTGGTGCTGAGTGACACAGCTCCGGTATGCTTGGTCCAGAGAGGGGGGTGTGTGGTGCTGAGTGACACAGCTCCGGTGTGCTTGGTCCAGAGAGGGGGGTGTGTGGTGCTGAGTGACACAGCTCCGGTATGCTTGGTCCAGAGAGGGTGGTGTGTGGTGCTGAGTGACACAGCTCCGGTATGCTTGGTCCAGAGAGGGGGTGTGTGGTGCTGAGTGACACAGCTCCGGTGTGCTTGGTCCAGAGAGGGGGGGGGTGTGGTGCTGAGTGACACAGCTCCGGTGTGCTTGGTCCAGGGAGGGGGGTGTGTGGTGCTGAGTGACACAGCTCCGGTATGCTTGGTCCAGAGAGGGGTGTGTGTGGTGCTGAGTGACACAGCTCCGGTATGCTTGGTCCAGAGAGGGGGGTGTGTGGTGCTGAGTGACACAGCTCCGGTATGCTTGGTCCAGAGAGGGGGGTGTGTGGTGCTGAGTGACACAGCTCAGGTATGCTTGGTCCAGAGAGGGGTGTGTGTGGTGCTGAGTGACACAGCTCCGGTATGCTTGGTCCAGAGAGGGGAGGTGTGGTGCTGAGTGACACAGCTCCGGTATGCTTAGTCCAGAGAGGGGTGTGTGGTGCTGAGTGAAGTGATGACACAGCTCCGGTATGCTCGGTCCAGAGAGGGGGGTGTGTGATGCTGAGTGACACCGCTCCGGTATGCTTGGTCCAGAGAGGGGTGTGTGGTGCTGAGTTAAGTGATGACACAGCTCCGGTATGCTTGGTCCAGTGAGGGGGGTGTGTGGTGCTGAGTGACACAGCTCCGGTATGCTTGGTCCAGAGAGGGGTGTGTGTGGTGCTGAGTGACACAGCTCCGGTATGCTTGGTCCAGAGAGGGGTGTGTGTGGTGTTGAGTGAATTGATGACACAGCTCCGGTATGCTTGGTCCAGAGAGGTGGGGTGTGTGGTGCTGTGTGACACAGCTCCGGTATGCTTGGTCCAGAGAGGGGGGTGTGTGGTGCTGAGTGACACAGCTCCGGTATGCTTGGTCCAGAGAGGGGGGTGTGTGGTGCTGAGTGACACAGCTCAGGTATGCTTGGTCCAGAGAGGGGTGTGTGTGGTGCTGAGTGACACAGCTCCGGTATGCTTGGTCCAGAGAGGGGGGGGGGGTGTGGTGCTGAGTGACACAGCTCCGGTATGCTTAGTCCAGAGAGGGGTGTGTGGTGCTGAGTGAAGTGATGACACAGCTCCGGTATGATCGGTCCAGAGAGGGGGGTGTGTGATGCTGAGTGACACAGCTCCGGTATGCTTGGTCCAGAGAGGGGTGTGTGGTGCTGAGTTAAGTGATGACACAGCTCCGGTATGCTTGGTCCAGAGAGGGGGGTGTGTGGTGCTGAGTGACACAGCTCCGGTATGCTTGGTCCAGAGAGGGGTGTGTGTGGTGCTGAGTGACACAGCTCCGGTATGCTTGGTCCAGAGAGGGGTGTTTGTGGTGTTGAGTGAAGTGATGACACAGCTCCGGTATGCTTGGTCCAGAGAGGGGTGTGTGTGGTGATGACACAGCTCCGGTATGCTTGGTCCAGAGAGGGGTGTGTGTGGTGCTGAGTGAAGTGATGACACAGCTCCGGTATGCTTGGTCCAGAGAGGGGGGTGTGTGGTGCTGAGTGACACAGCTCCGGTATGCTTGGTCCAGAGAGGGGTGTGTGGTGCTGAGTGAAGTGATGACACAGCTCCGGTATGCTTGGTCCAGAGAGGGGGGTGTGTGGTGCTGAGGGAAGTGATGACACAGCTCCGGTATGCTTGGTCCAGAGAGGGGTGTGTGTGGTGATGAGTGAAGTGATGACACAGCTCCGATATGCTTGGTCCAGAGAGAGGTGTGTGTGGTGCTGAGTGAAGTGATGACACAGCTCCGGTATGCTTGGTCCAGAGAGGGGTGTGTGGTGATGACACAGCTCCGGTATGCTTGGTCCACAGAGGAGGGTGTGGTGATGACACAGCTCCGGTATGCTTGGTCCAGAGAGGGGGGTGTGGTGATGACACAGCTCCGGTATGCTTGGTCCAGAGAGGTGTGTGTGTGGTGATGACACAGCTCCGGTATGCTTGGTCCAGAGACGGGGGTGTGTGGTGCTGAGTGACACAGCTCCGGTATGCTTGGTCTAGAGAGGAGAGTGTGTGGTGCTGAGTGAAGTGATGACACATCTCCGGTATGCTTGGTCCAGAGAGGGGTGTGTGTGGTGCTGAGTGAAGTGATGACACAGCTCCGGTATGCTTGGTCCAGAGAGGGGGGTGTGTGGTGCTGAGTGAAGTGATGACACAGCTCCGGTATGCTTGGTCCAGAGAGGGGTGTGTGTGGTGATAACACAGCTCCGGTATGCTTGGTCCAGAGAGGGAGGTATGTGGTGATGACACAGCTGTGGTATGCTTGGTCCAGAGAGGGAGGTGTGTGGTGATGACACAGCTGCGGTATGCTTGGTCCAGAGAGGGGGGTGTGTGGTGATGACACAGCTCCGGTATGCTTGGTCCAGAGAGGGGGGTGTGGTGATGACACAGCTCCGGTATGCTTGGTCCAGAGAGGGGTGTGTGTGGTGATGACACAGCTCCGGTATGCTTGGTCCAGAGAGGGGTGTGTGGTGCTGAGTGAAGTGATGACACAGCTCCGGTATGCTTGGTCCAGAGAGGGGGGTGTGTGGTGCTGAGTGAAGTGATGACACAGCTCCGGTATGCTTGGTCCAGAGAGGGGGGTGTGTGGTGCTGAGTGACACAGCTCCGGTATGCTTGGTCCAGAGAGGGGTGTGTGTGGTGCTGAGTGAAGTGATGACACAGCTCCGGTATGCTTCGTCCAGAGAGGGGTGTATGTGGTGCTGAGTGAAGTGGTGACACAGCTCCGGTATGCTTGGTCCAGAGAGAGGTGTGTGTGGTGCTGAGTGAAGTGATGACACAGCTCCGGTATGCTTGGTCCAGAGAGGGGGGTGTGTGGTGCTGAGTGAAGTGATGACACAGCTCCGGTATGCTTGGTCCAGAGAGGGGGGTGTGTGGTGCTGAGTGACACAGCTCCGGTATGCTTGGTCCAGAGAGGGGGGTGTGTGGTGCTGAGTGACACAGCTCCGGTGTGCTTGGTCCAGAGAGGGGGGTGTGTGGTGCTGAGTGACACAGCTCCGGTGTGCTTGGTCCAGAGAGGGGGGTGTGTGGTGCTGAGTGACACAGCTCCGGTGTGCTTGGTCCAGAGAGGGGGGTGTGTGGTGCTGAGTGACACAGCTCCGGTGTGCTTGGTCCAGAGAGGGGTGTGTGTGGTGATGAGTGATGGGGAAATTATTTGAAGGTTATTTGTTAAAAACCAACCCTTACAATAACTATTGGTCCTTACTAGGATTTCGGGATGGGGTGTGTGTGGGAAGGTGCTGGGCATTTCGGCAATCACTCTGATTAACGTATTAACAGACAGTCTTTAAATTCGACTATCTAGTTGTATGCCTGGGTCAGAGTTAACTCACTGTATCCGGGATTATTTTTTAAAGCATTTTTATTTTTTTTATTTTTAGTTATTTTATTTATTTAGTTAGTTTTTTGGCGGGTGGGGAGGGGGGGGGGATAATTTACAGATTAAAATGTTCAAACGAAAAGGTGGAAAATGAAAAAGAATAACTTTTATTTTTTAATTTAAAAAAGAAAAACTTTAAAAAAACAAAAGTTCTCACACTGGAAGTCGGTTTAAACGCACTGAAAAGTATAGATGAAAAAATACGTTCTTAACGTTTCTCAACTCTCATTACGCTGAGAAAGTAGTGCAGAAAATATTTTCAACGTTTCGAAAAGTATATATACACATTTAGGTTTCGTCTAGATTTGATTGGAACCATTTGGCTTCATTGAGTGCCTTACTTCTGCACATCTTTATTTTCGTAATCAATTTTAAGAACATTATTTTCACTTTTTATTGCATTTAAATTCGTATTCTTAAGATATATTTTTTATGTAACTTTTTTTTTCTTCACTTAAAAAAATAAATTCCTCCTCCGCATTGAACCAGTGACACGAGAAAATCCCCTTGATCCAATTAAACAACACAATGGGTTAGGGGCCGTCCATATAGTACGTATGCACTGGGAAAAAAAAGGGGGAGGGGGTCGATTTTGGATCTTTTTGTGTACCTGTGTGTTTGGCCGGGGAGGGGGGTCTTGGCAGAAGATGTGTAAATTTATTTATAAATTCTACAATAATCAACCTGATATAATTTGTGAAAGTTCCAAAACAGCATATGTATATCTCGAATGCTGTCAAAATATGACACAGTGTTTTGTTGGAATTATCATCATGTTATCGTGTATTTTCACCAATGAACTCGCTAGATATTGTGGAGTGTTCAGACCTTGGTAGTCGACCTGTGTCGTACATGGGAAGGGGGGGGGGGTACGGTTAATGTCCATTTAAACGGCGGGTGGTCTTTACAACAACTTTAGTGTCAGTCCGGACCTGCGGAAACTGACCAACGGTCAAGCGGGTCAGATTTCCCCGGGACAACCGTTAGATGCTGGTTTATAACCAATTACACGTTGGGAAAATTTAAGTGCCTGAGATTTACGACTAAGATTAAAGCCCGGGGAAGAAATCTCTAGGGAGGCGGGACTTATAAAAGAGGGACAGTTGAACGGGACTGGGGGAGAACTCAGCCGGGGAGGCTAGTGGACAGATGGGAGACTCCGACGGACAGGAGTAGAGAATAAACGAGAGAAACTGAGAACGAAAGAGATAGAGACGAACCGGGACAGTCGGAGTTGAGTAGAACAGAGAGAGAGAAAGTGAAGTCAAAGGAGGAGACAAATAAAAGAGTCAATGACTATAACCATCGTTGAGTTGTCAAATTGGTGCAGTACGAGAGACGGAGTGTACAAGGTTGCAATATGGTAATAGAGACGACAAAGGTTCTCTACAATCTCGCTCTGATAGTCCTCAGTGATGTTTAGTTCACCGTATGTTCAACGTGCGTGTGACGTTTATTTTGCTGGGCTGTGCCACTGAGTCCTAAAATGTTTCGATTCCCGGCGCTTGGCCAAACGTTGGTTTACACCAGGCTCCTTGTGTTCAATGGACTACGATGAGTCGATTGTTTTGTCACGTGATACGTGTAAAAACAAGTAAGACTTCCGGGAGCCTGTCTGCAACACACTAGTCGCTCACAAATTTTTCTTCAAACAACTTTCTTCCTTTAATCATAACTGAATTATAATTATTGTCACATTTAATGAATGTCATTTAAAGAAACGCGTGTATTCAAGAATATTTTGAAAAGTAAAATTTTTAATTAACACTGGGGAAGCGCTGATGGAGACAAACATTTTGCTTTAAAATTAATGATAATGGCAATGGCTGATCAACTGTTATCTGTTGTTATGTGTTGTTATGTGTAGCAGAAAGCCTACCAATGGCTGGTACGTATCACGTGACAAAACAAGGAAGTGACTCATCGTAGTCCATTCTAACAAGTTCGCTTACAAATAGTGAATACGTAAACACAATAAAAATAGAGGGTTGGATAAAAATAACTATAACAAGTATGCAGGTCACTAAGCGTAATCTAGTAGTTGCAAACCGTATCTGGAAATTTGATCGAAAGAAATTTCGTCGACGGAAATTTGATCGAACGGAAATTTGGTCGAATTTATTTTTTTTAGTTTACACGTTATAATTTTGCGTTATTTTGTTTTACTATATAGTATAGTGCGTTCAAAAAGAAATTTGACGCAAAATTTTAACGTGTAAACTAAAAAAAGAAATTTCTTGTCGACCAAATGGGTCGCTGAAAACATTTAACCTAAATAATTTGTTGAATTCTTGTCTATTAATGAATTTAAAAAAACAAAGTTAAGGTTAGTTGAGCGGCTGGTCACTTGCTGCTGGTGGGTCACTTGCTACTGGTGGGTCACTTACTGCTGGTGGGTCACTTGCTACTGGTGGGTCACTTACTGCTGGTGGGTCACTTGCTACTGGTGGGTCACTTACTGCTGGTGGGTCACTTGCTACTAGTGGGTCACTTGCTACTGGTGGGTCACTTACTGCTGGTGGGTCACTTGCTACTGGTGGGTCACTTGCTACTGGTGGGTCACTTGCTACTAGTGGGTCACTTGCTACTGGTGGGTCACTTGCTACTGGTGGGTCACTTGCTACTAGTGGGTCACTTGCTACTGGTGGGTCACTTGCTACTGGTGGGTCACTTGCTACTGGTGGGTCACTTGCTACTGGTGGGTCACTTGCTACTGGTGGGTCACTTGCTACTGGTGGGTCACTTGCTACTGGTGGGTCACTTGCTACTGGTGGGTCACTTGCTACTGGTGGGTCACTTGCTACTGGTGGGTCACTTGCTACAGGTGGGTCACTTGCTACTGGTGGGTCACTTGCTACTGGTGGGTCACTTGCTACTAGTGGGTCACTTGCTACTGGTGGGTCACTTGCTACTGGTGGGTCACTTGCTACTGGTGGGTCACTTGCTACTGGTGGGTCACTTGCTACTAGTGGGACACTTGCTACTGGTGGGTCACTTGCTACTGGTGGGTCACTTGCTACTAGTGGGTCACTTGCTACTGGTGGGTCACTTGCTACTAGTGGGTCACTTGCTACTGGTGGGTCACCTGCTACTAGTGGGTCACCTGCTACTAGTGGGTCACCTGCTACTGGTGGGTCACTTGCTACTGGTGGGTCACTTGCTACTTGTGGGTCACTTGCTACTAGTGGGTCACTTGCTACTGGTGGGTCACTTGCTACTGGTGGGTCACTTGCTACTAGTGGGTCACTTGCTACTAGTGGGTCACTTGCTACTGGTGGGTCACTTGCTACTAGTGGGACACTTGCTACTGGTGGGTCACTTGCTACTGGTGGGTCACTTGCTACTGGTGGGTCACTTGCTACTGGTGGGTCACTTGCTACTAATGGGTCACTTGCTACTGGTGGGTCACTTGCTACTGGTGGGTCACTTGCTACTAGTGGGTCACTTGCTACTGGTGGGTCACTTGCTACTGGTGGGACACTTGCTACTGGTGGGTCACTTGCTACTGGTGGGTCACCTGCTACTGGTGGGTCACCTGCTACTGGTGGGTCACCTGCTACTGGTGGGTCACTTGCTACTGGTGGGTCACTTGCTACTGGTGGGTCACTTGCTACTGGTGGGTCACTTGCTACTGGTGGGTCACTTGCTACTGGTGGGTCATTTGCTACTGGTGGGTCACTTGCTACTGGTGGGTCACTTGCTACTGGTGGGTCACTTGCTACTGGTGGGTCACTTGCTACTGGTGGGTCACTTGCTACTGGTGGGTCACTTGCTACTGGTGGGTCACTTGCTACTGGTGGGTCACTTGCTACTGGTGGGTCACTTGCTACTGGTGGGTCACTTGCTACTGGTGGGTCACTTGCTACTGGTGGGTCACTTGCTACTAGTGCAGACCTGTTAACTCTTACGATTTTGGCGTACAATGTACGATTTTAAGGCGTATACATTATATATTAAATATACTGTATGTTTATTTATTTTTTACTATTAAGATAAGGTATTGTACGATTTTAAGAGTTTGAGGGTAAACAGGTCTGCTAGTGTGTCACTTGCTACTAGTGAGTCACTTGCTATTAGTGGGTCACTTGCTACTAGTGGGTCACTTGCTACTAGTGGTCACTTGCTGCTAGTGGGTCACTTGCTACTAGTGAGTCACTTGCTACTAGTGGGTCACCTGCTACTAGTGGGTCACTTGCTACTAGTTGCTTCATTGTCTACTGCTTATCACTAGTAATGGGTAACTAGCTAATACTAAATAATATGCTTGTTATGCAAACTTTCGATGTGACACCCTTTAGAATAAACCTCAACACCTTAGGATGTTTGCATTCTTCACAGATGGTTCATTCTAGTTTCGTTTCAGTGAATTCTATTTACAGGCAAATGTTTCTAACAACCTGTAACAAGGGATTCGTTTCGTATAATAATGTTATAAAAACAAATACAAATAGGAATGTTAATCCGCGTATTTATGTATAAGTCTTATGTTGATTTTGGAAATTCTGTATAATATACAGGTAGTTTGACATGTCACTCAAGTCACATTGCTATATTATGTAATACTTACACGTCTCACATGTCACGCTGCTATATTATGTAATACACGTCTCACATGTCACGCTGCTATATTCTGTAATACATGTCTCACATGTCACGCTGGTACTAATACATGTCTCACATGTCACGCTGCTACTAGTACATGTCTCACATGTCACGCTGCTACTAGTACAAGTCTCACATGACACGCTGCTACTAGTACATGTCTCACATGTCACGCTGCTACTAGTACATGTCACGCTGCTACTAGTACATGTCTCACATGTCACGCTGCTACTAGTATATGTCACGCTGCTACTAGTACATGTCTCACATGTCACGCTGCTATATTCGGCAATACATGTCTCACATGTCACGCTGCTATATTCTGTAAAAAATGTCTCATATGTCACGCTGCTACTAGTACATGTCTCACATGTCACGCTTCTACTAGTACATGTCTCACATGTCACGCTGCTACTAGTACATGTCTCACATGTCACGCTGCTACTAGTAGATGTCTCACATGTCACGCTGCTACTAGTACATGTCTCATATGTCACGCTGCTACTAGTACATGTCTCACATGTCACGCTGCTACTAGTACATGTCACGCTGCTACTAGTACATGTCACGCTGCTACTAGTACATGTCTCACGTGTCACGCTGCTATATTCTGTAATACATGTCTCACATGTCACGCTGCTACTAGCACATGTCACGCTGCTACTAGTACATGTCTCACATGTCACGCTGCTATATTCGGCAATACATGTCTCACATGTTACGCTGCTACTAGTACATGTCTCACATGTAACGCTGCTACTAGTACATGTCTCACATGTCACACTGTGACTAGTACATGTCTCACATGTCACACTGGCTAGTACATGGCTCACATGTCACGCTGCTACTAGACATGTCTCACATGTCACGCTGCTATATTCTGTAATACATGTCTCACATGTCACGCTGCTACTAGTACATGTCTCACATGTCACACTGTGACTAGTACATGTCTCACATGTCACACTGACTAGTACATGTCTCACATGTCACACTGTGACTAGTACATGTCTCACATGTCACACTGTGACTAGTACATGTCTCACATGTCACACTGTGACTAGTACATGTCTCACATGTCACACTGTGACTAGTACATGTCTCACATGTCACACTGTGACTAGTACATGTCTCACATGTCACACTGTGACTAGTACATGTCTCACATGTCACACTGTGACTAGTACATGTCACACTGTGACTAGTACATGTCTCACATGTCACACTGTGACTAGTACATGTCTCACATGTCACACTGTGACTAGTACATGTCTCACATGTCACACTGTGACTAGTACATGTCTCACATGTCACACTGTGACTAGTACATGTCTCACATGTCACACTGTGACTAGTACATGTCTCACATGTCACACTGTGACTAGTACATGTCTCACATGTCACACTGTGACTAGTACATGTCTCACATGTCACACTGTGACTAGTACATGTCTCACATGTCACACTGTGACTAGTACATGTCTCACATGTCACACTGTGACTAGTACATGTCTCACATGTCACACTGTGACTAGTACATGTCTCACATGTCACTCTGTGACTAGTACATGTCTCACATGTCACACTGTGACTAGTACATGTCTCACATGTCACGCTGTGACTAGTACATGTCTCACATGTCACACTGTGACTAGTACATGTCTCACATGTCACACTGTGACTAGTACATGTCTCACATGTCACACTGTGACTAGTACATGTCTCACATGTCACACTGTGACTAGTACATGTCTCACATGTCACACTGTGACTAGTACATGTCTCACATGTCACACTGTGACTAGTACATGTCTCACATGTCACACTGTGACTAGTACATGTCTCACATGTCACACTGTGACTAGTACAAGTCTCACATGTCACACTGTGACTAGTACATGTCTCACATGTCACACTGTGACTAGTACATGTCTCACATGTCACGCTGTGACTAGTACATGTCTCACATGTCACGCTGTGACTAGTACATGTCTCACATGTCACACTGTGACTAGTACATGTCTCACATGTCACACTGTGACTAGTACATGTCTCACATGTCACACTGTGACTAGTACATGTCTCACATGTCACACTGTGACTAGTACATGTCTCACATGTCACACTGTGACTAGTACATGTCTCACATGTCACACTGTGACTAGTACATGTCTCACATGTCACACTGTGACTAGTACATGTCTCACATGTCACGCTGTGACTAGTACATGTCTCACATGTCACACTGTGACTAGTACATGTCTCACATGTCACACTGACTAGTACATGTCTCACATGTCACACTGTGACTAGTACATGTCTCACATGTCACGCTGTATTGCATGTTGACTTGGGTTGTTGTTTTTTAAATTTATTAGTATTTTTTAAAGCCCTTATCCTGCCTATGTAAAGTCTCTTCCCCCTATTGTTGTAGCATAAATAGTTCGAATTATTCTACCCACCCACATAATCTGTAGCATAAATAGTTCTAATTGTGCTACCCACCCACATAATCTGTAGCATAAATAGTTCTAATTGTGCTACCCACCCACATAATCTGTAGCATAAATAGTTCTAATTGTGCTACCCACCCACATAATCTGCAGCATAAATAGTTCTAATTGTGCTACCCACCCACATAATCTGCAGCATAAATAGTTCTAATTGTGCTACCCACCCACATAATCTGCAGCATAAATAGTTCTAATTGTGCTACCCACCCACATAATCTGTAGCATAAATAGTTCTAATTGTGCTACCCACCCACATAATCTGCAGCATAAATAGTTCTAATTGTGCTACCCACCCACATAATCTGCAGCATAAATAGTTCTAATTGTGCTACCCACCCACATAATCTGTAGCATAAATAGTTCTAATTGTGCTACCCACCCACATAATCTGCAGCATAAATAGTTCTAATTGTGCTACCCACCCACATAATCTGTAGCATAAATAGTTCTAATTGTGCTACCCACCCACATAATCTGCAGCATAAATAGTTCTAATTGTGCTACCCACCCACATAATCTGTAGCATAAATAGTTCTAATTGTGCTACCCACCCACATAATCTGTAGCATAAATAGTTCTAATTGTGCTACCCACCCACATAATCTGTAGCATAAATAGTTCTAATTGTGCTACCCACCCACATAATCTGCAGCATAAATAGTTCTAATTGTGCTACCCACCCACATAATCTGTAGCATAAATAGTTCTAATTGTGCTACCCACCCACATAATCTGCAGCGTGCTTTTCAATGAGCAATTAAATACAATGAAGGGGCTTCTTCTTAATATGCTATACGAGATACAGTGTGGGCACCCAGCTTTAAGTTGTATACTGCTGACAAACAACTTATACGTTTTCATATTCATTTATCCATTAGAATGGACGACCCACCCCACTCCAATCCTCAAACTCCGAGGCCATAAAGAAGATTTTAAACTATTTATTAGCACAGGCCTCGGCCATGGTGACATGTCATTAAACGCCAGGTCAATGAAGGTCACGTCAGTGAAGGTTATAGCACTGAATGTTTTTATTGGCCTTTACCAAAGACATTCATTTTTGTTTTTATGTGTCTGTTTTATGAGTTGTTCTCTGGTGCACAGATCGGTCACTTCTTATACATGACTCAGTTGTGAGTTACTACCCTTGTACTTGACTCAGTTACTCACCTTGTCCAAGTCTAGGTTACTCCCCGTGAACATGGCTTAGTAACTCCCCTTGTTCATGTCTGTGTTACCCCCCTTGTACTTGACTCAGTAATTCCTCTTGTCCATGTATAAGCTACTCCCCTTGTACATGACTAAGTTACTCCTCTTGTATGTCTCAGTAACTCCGCGTGTATTTGACTCAGTTATTCCACTTGTTCATGTATGTGTTACTCCCCATGTATATGACTTAGTAACTAACCTGGAATATGACTCAGTAGTCCTCAATTTGATCAATGTACCACTAGTAGTCCTCAATTTGATCAATGTACTACTAGTAGTCCTCAATTTGATCAATGTATTACTAGCAGTCCTCAATTTGATCAATGTACCACTAGTAGTCCTCAATTTGATCAATGTACCACCAGTAGTCCTCAATTTGATCAATGTACTACTAGCAGTCCTCAATTTGATCAATGTACTACTAGTAGTCCTCAATTTGATCAATGTACTACTAGTAGTCCTCAATTTGATCAATGTACTACTAGCAGTCCTCAATTTGATCAATGTATTACTAGTAGTCATCAATTTGATCAATGTATTACTAGTAGTCCTCAATTTGATCACTGTACCACGTGACTAGTAGTCATCAATTTGATCAATGTACCATAAGTTTCTTATGACCAGGAAATGGAGTTTCAAATATTAGGACGCGTAGTGGCAGGAAATGTTGGGTACGAAACCCACCTGTAACTTTGATTATCGACTTATCGCCAACCTGCAGTCCTCACACTTGGGGGAGACTTTCTCGGTAGACTTTTTAAACATAGAGAAACTGCTCATATGCTCAATCCAGCTATTTACCTGTCCCAGAGAAGTATGCAGACATATGGTCTATTAAAGCTTAGCTGATGTACCAGAAAAAATACTGGCCATTGGGAATGATGTTCTGCTCTCAGAACTAGATGAGGATGTCACCTAACATCAAATGAAATTATTTTTATTTACCCTAAGTCTGCTCTGTTCTTTCCCGTTTCTGTTTTTGTATAATTCTTTTTGGTCTTGTTTCACTTCTCATGTTCTGTTTTTGTATAGATCTTTTTGGTCATGTTTTCCTTGTCATGTTCTGTTGTTGTATAGATCTTTTTGGATATGTTTCGCGTGTCATGTTCTGTTAAAACATTTACCGACAGAAACATATTATTTTTAAAAAAAATTATTTACCAGTTCCATGTTTTGCTACTTCACAGTTCAAAGGTCAGACCTCGGCCATCATCAGCAATATCATCATCATCATCATCACCATCGTTGTCATCAAAGGCAACACCATCTAAAAAAGAAGGTAAAAGTTCACCTCATGTGAAGATAGAGGACTCGGGTAATTGTATAGGATTTTTTTTATAAATACTTGATACTGTGTGTGACATCTGGTGTGTGAAATATGCAGGCCATAGAAAGAACAATGATTTGATTATATCTTATTTTAGATTCTAGTCAGATACAAGCCATAGAAAATATTAGTGATACAATGGAATCATTAGACTAGACCAGTGGTTGTCAAAGTGGGCAGTACAGTCATCGTTGTGGTCCGTCCTGTCCCCCCACTGCATTAATCCATTTTTCAGATGCTGAGATAGTTAAAAAGAGATTTAATTTAGCTTAAAAATTATATCAAGGCTCACTCCAAATGTCAGTTTCTGCTTCCAAGAGTTTGGTCCACAAAGGAAAATTTCAAATCGCTATCCTGCACTTTGGAAAGTTGTTTAGAAATTTCTTGTTGACGTTACATCCAAATGGGTGGACGGTGGCCTTCATGGTGTTCAACTTTGCTGCAAACAAAGAAATAAGCTCCAGATTACTGAACCAAGTAAAGAAATAAGCTCCAGATTACTGAACCAAGTAAAGAAATAAGCTCCAGACTACTGAACCAAGCAAAGAAATAAGCTCCAGATTACTGAACCAAGTAAAGAAATAAGCTCCAGATTACTGAACCAAGTAAAGAAATAAGCTCCAGACTACTGAACCAAGCAAAGAAATAAGCTCCAGATTACTGAATCAAGTAAAGAAATAAGCTCCAGATTACTGAACCAGGTAAAGAAATAAGCTCCAGATTACTGAACCAGGTAAAGAAATAAGCTCCAGACTACTGAACCAGGTAAAGAAATAAGCTCCATATTACTGAACCAGGTAAAGAAATAAGCTCCAGATTACTGAACCAGGTAAAGAAATAAGCTCCATATTACTGAACCAGGTAAAGAAATAAGCTCCAGACTACTGAACCAAGTAAAGAAATAATCTCCAGATTACTGAACCAGGTAAAGAAATAAGCTCCATATTACTGAACCAGGTAAAGAAATAAGCTCCAGATTACTGAACCAGGTAAAGAAATAAGCTCCATATTACTGAACCAGGTAAAGAAATAAGCTCCAGACTACTGAACCAAGTAAAGAAATAAGCTCCAGACTACTGAACCAAGCAAAGAAATAAGCTCCAGATTACTGAACCAAGCAAAGAAATAAGCTCCAGATTACTGAACCAAGCAAAGAAATAAGCTCCAGATTACTGAACCAAGTAAAGAAATAAGCTCCAGATTACTGAACCAGGTAAAGAAATAAGCTCCAGATTACTGAACCAAGTAAAGAAATAAGCTCCAGACTACTGAACCAGGTAAAGAAATAAGCTCCATATTACTGAACCAGGTAAAGAAATAAGCTCCAGATTACTGAACCAGGTAAAGAAATAAGCTCCATATTACTGAACCAGGTAAAGAAATAAGCTCCAGACTACTGAACCAAGTAAAGAAATAAGCTCCAGATTAGTGAACCAGGTAAAGAAATAAGCTCCAGATTACTGAACCAAGTAAAGAAATAAGCTCCAGATTACTGAACCAGGTAAAGAAATAAGCTCCAGATTACTGAACCAGGTAAAGAAATAAGCTCCAGACTACTGAACCAGGTAAAGAAATAAGCTCCATATTACTGAACCAGGTAAAGAAATAAGCTCCAGATTACTGAACCAGGTAAAGAAATAAGCTCCATATTACTGAACCAGGTAAAGAAATAAGCTCCAGACTACTGAACCAAGTAAAGAAATAAGCTCCAGATTAGTGAACCAGGTAAAGAAATAAGCTCCAGATTACTGAACCAGGTAAAGAAATAAGCTCCATATTACTGAACCAGGTAAAGAAATAAGCTCCAGATTACTGAACCAGGTAAAGAAATAAGCTCCATATTACTGAACCAGGTAAAGAAATAAGCTCCAGACTACTGAACCAAGTAAAGAAATAAGCTCCAGACTACTGAACCAGGTAAAGAAATAAGCTCCAGATTACTGAACCAGGTAAAGAAATAAGCGCCATATTACTGAACCAGGTAAAGAAATAAGCTCCAGACTACTGAACCAAGTAAAGAAATAAGCTCCAGACTACTGAACCAAGTAAAGAAATAAGCTCCAGATTACTGAACCAAGTAAAGAAACAAGCTCCAGATTACTGAACCAGGTAAAGAAATAAGCTCCAGATTACTGAACCAGGTAAAGAAATAAGCTCCATATTACTGAACCAGGTAAAGAAATAAGCTCCAGACTACTGAACCAAGTAAAGAAATAAGCTCCAGATTAGTGAACCAGGTAAAGAAATAAGCTCCAGATTACTGAACCAGGTAAAGAAATAAGCTCCATATTACTGAACCAGGTAAAGAAATAAGCTCCAGATTACTGAACCAGGTAAAGAAATAAGCTCCATATTACTGAACCAGGTAAAGAAATAAGCTCCAGACTACTGAACCAAGTAAAGAAATAAGCTCCAGACTACTGAACCAGGTAAAGAAATAAGCTCCAGATTACTGAACCAGGTAAAGAAATAAGCACCATATTACTGAACCAGGTAAAGAAATAAGCTCCAGACTACTGAACCAAGTAAAGAAATAAGCTCCAGACTACTGAACCAAGTAAAGAAATAAGCTCCAGATTACTGAACCAAGTAAAGAAACAAGCTCCAGATTACTGAACCAGGTAAAGAAATAAGCTCCAGATTACTGAACCAAGCAAAGAAATAAGCTCCATATTACTGAACCAGGTAAAGAAATAAGCTCCAGACTACTGAACCAAGTAAAGAAATAAGCTCCAGACTACTGAACCAAGTAAAGAAATAAGCTCCAGATTACTGAACCAGGTAAAGAAATAAGCTCCAGATTACTGAACCAGGTAAAGAAATAAGCTCCATATTACTGAACCAAGTAAAGAAATAAGCTCCATATTACTGAACCAAGTAAAGAAATAAGCTCCATATTACTGAACCAAGTAAAGAAATAAGCTCCAGATTACTGAAGCAGGGATTTAAGAGCCTTTTAATTAAATGGCTTTCAAACAGACATGAGAAACTGACAAGACTTGACAAAGTTCATTCAACACATTCAGAACATTAGAACAGTGAACAAAGTTACTGAATTCTCTTAACTTAAGTGTTATATTTAACATTCTTGGTTTATAATTATATTACTTTCAACACTGAGGACGTGTTATATTGGCAAGCTAATCATCTCCACGTGGATTTGTAAAGTGCTCAAATGTGTGTTACACTTTTTCATTTTGTGATGTTACAATTTTTCTTAAAGGCTTGTGCAAAAAAACTACTATTCTGAACATTATTTTCACAGGCTAAGATAGGGGGCCAGTAGGGATGGGTATATGTTCTCAAGGGGGTGGGAGACAAAAATGTTGAGAAACACTGTACTAGACCAATAAAAGCCATAGAAATGACAATGTCCATAATACAATTATAGTGAATGTTTTAGACCAGTATAAGCTATAGAAAGAATAATATAACTGAAATATTGATATCACTAGTAGAGCAGGGGTCCTCAAACTACGGCCCTCGCTCCCAGATCCGGCCAGCCAAAACCTCAACTCGGCTCACCTTGTCATCATATGGTTAGCCAGGTAGCAGTGAAAAATATAAAAGCAGGGCCATTGATATACTAAAAACTCCATTTTAAATATTACATTTCAAAGTCATCTGTTTTTCTGCTACAAAATAAGATGTGTGCATTGGAATTTGTTCATTTTGTTTCCAACTATGGTCTGGCCCCCCAACTGCACCTGCTTAAAAAGTTTGAGGACCCCTGTACTAGACCAATACAAACCATAGAAAGACCTAAAAATAGTTTATCATAATAAATGATGTACACGTTTTACTGCAAATGGGAAATATATGTGTTTGGTTTGTGTCACAGATGCTGTTAACCTCATTAATCAAGGTAGAGTATCTTGATGGCGCTGTTAGATCCTCATTTGGGGTTTGGCAACAAATATGAAAAAAAATATTATTTTTTCCTCTCCAAATTTTCAATTTAAAGTGACATCTAGCAGACCTGGTGGGAGGGAGTCACTCCCTTAGTAATAACTGTTTGCATAAGGCATTACATAACCTCTTCATTTAAAAACATTCTTTGCTGTGTGTCACTTTTCATGTTTAGAAGTTAACATATGGAGCCAAAGGAAAAACCTTCATTCAGCAAGTGTGCTGACAATGCAACAAGTTTTGGTACCACAGGGAAATTTGGCTATTTCACTGATACAACAGTCCAAAAAATAATAATTAGTGTCCCTTCAAAATTGGGGAAAGGTGGGCCTTATGGGATTTTCTTCTCTTGCGATTGTATCCGTTGGACAGATACAAGCAACTTGTGATTGTATCTGTTGGACAGATACAAGCAACTTGTGATTGTATCCGTTGGACAGATACAAGAAACTTGTGATTGTATCCGTTGGACAGATACAAGCAACTTGCTATTGTATCCGTTAAACAGATACAAGCAACTTGCGATTGTATCCGTTGGACAGATACAAGCAACTTGTGATTGTATCCGTTGGACAGATACAAGAAACTTGTGATTGTATCCGTTGCACAGATACAAGAAACTTGTGATTAAATTCGTTGGACAGAAACAAGCAACTTGTGATTGTATCCGTTGGACAGATGCAAGCAACCTGCGATTGTATCCGTTGCACAGATACAAGAAACTTGTGATTAAATTCGTTGGACAGAAACAAGCAACTTGTGATTGTATCCGTTGGACAGATGCAAGCAACTTGCGATTGTATCCTTTGGACAGATACAAGCAACTTGTGATTGTATCCGTTGGACAGATACAAGCAACTTGTGATTGTATCCGTTGGACAGATACAAGCATAAAGGAAAATAGAAATGTAGTCATTGCTAAATATATAAACACTGGCAGGTATTGCTGTGAAGTGTCATACACTTGACCCTGGGTGCAGCTTTCATTTGAGGGTACTGGGTGCAGAGTGACATCGGGGTCATGACGGCAGTGTGACTTTAGTGCCCCAGACAAAGTTTGATGTTTAGGTGGCCAGCACCTTGTTATGTTTGGGGCATAGACACAGAGTGTCGAGAGAGTCCTAGGCACAAACTGACATAGTACTTCATGTATGGGCAAGTCATACGGATATTAAGCTGCTAGTCTTTATAATCAATGGAATCAATCATTACATATCTTGTTGAAGAAGCATCTACATTCATTACTAAATAAACCACACTGTTATGAGAGTCAGACCCTATGCCACCATAACTCTATTTAATGCAATGTTCTAAATTATTTTTTTTAAATTAATGATAGCTTGCTCCATTGCCAGCATTTGAACTTAAAAACTTACATCCTTATTAGAATACACAACTTTATCTGTACCCATTAACTTAGTTGAGAAATATTCATAAAGCTCAGTGATTAGTATCGCATTCAACATTTTCAGATTCTCTCGAGTCCTCTCCATCATCTTCCGATTTATCGGACCTGGAGAGCTCAATGCCAAAGTTATCTATTCCGCCCGGCAGCCATGACACTTCATCAAACCCACGCCCACAGTCAAAGACCGGTGCAACTCATGACCAATCCACTGTGTCCAAGGTGCACCGGTCCCAGACCTCATCATCAAAGCCGGCTGCCCTTAAACTCTCCCCCTCTCAGACATCAAAACTCAACACTTTTGGGAGTGATCGCCAAGTGCTGGACAAATCAAAACCCAAACACAGAGAGGAGGTCAAAAAGTTGGATACCTCAAAAACTAAATCTCTTAATTCCTCTGGAAATTTCCAGAAACCTCCGTCCAAATCATCCCCATTGCACACATCAACTTTAAAATCATCATCATCTGCCTCAAAGTGGAAGTCAAAACCAGAATTGTCCAGATCACCGCCCATCCTCTCATCATCTTCTAAAAACACAGACTCAATGACAACTGAGATGAATATGTCCAGCCTCAAAACTTTACCGAAAATTGAGAGTCCTACAACAGCCAAGTTGGATCATAAGCAAGTGCAAAGGGTCTTGCTTTCAGTCAAAGGATTGCCTCCTGACACACTAACAAAATCACCAACAGACTGCAAAGAGAAAAAAACATTGACAAAGTCAGCATCCTTAAAAACAAATGACACTCCAGCTCAGGGTGGCTCTTCTTTGTCCAAACTGCAGCACCCTAATCCAGGGCTAGAGCTGTCTAACAAATCATCAAAATCAGAACCCCGTGGGAACAATGCCTTGTCCAAATCATCAAAAACGGCAACAAATGTGAACAATTCCTTATCAAAATCATCAAAAACAGCACCCCATGTGAACACTTCCTTAACAAAATCATCAAAGACAGCACCCCAGGTGAACACTTCCTTAACAAAATCATCAAAAACAGCACCCCAGGTGAACACTTCCTTAACAAAATCATCAAAAACAGCACCACATGTGAAAAGTGCCACACTCACCCAAAAAAACATGTTACCAACTTCGGCTAAACTCAGTTCCGATTACAAAACAGCGCCAGGGATCTCCCCACAGGTCAGCAAGTCATCAAAACCCAATGGCACCCAAGTACTGCCCAGCAAAGGTTCGAACTCGTCCCCTCTCATCATCAGCTCATCCTCCTCCAGCACGTCTGTTGTTGGAACACCTAAAGCACACGCCATTAAAAGCACAAGTGTAATCAGTCTGAAGGACGACACAGACTTTTTGAAAGCCTTGACCAGCTCACCGGCTGCAAAGAAAGGCCCCAGGCAAAAGCCTACCAAAGCCGGGACTGCCAAGCCTCTTAGGCCCCCAGAGAAATCCAGCAAGACAGGCGCAGATACGAATGCCGAGGGGGTTTTCAAGAAAAAGAATTTCCTCCAGTCTGTTAGTACAGGTAAGTGGAGTCAGAGGGTCATCCTTAATTGTGGCGGCAATCCTGACATTATGTAAGGTATTGTATTAATTATCCCATGTGAGCCTTTTGTTTTTAAAAAGTTGAAAAGATTTGCTAGTTTTAGAGTTTAAAACAAACCTAAATTTTTTTTAAAATAAAATCCGAAAACTGTTCTTGTAACATGAAGAGCTTCTTGTAACACGAAGATGTTCTTGTAAATATGAAGAGCTTTAACTTATGAAGAGCTTCTTGTAATGTATGAAGAGCTTCTTGTAACATATCAAGAGCTTCTTTAGCTTATGAAGAGCTTCTTTAACTTATGAATGGCTTCTTGTAAAACATGAAGAGCTTATTGTAACATATCAAGAGCTTTTTGTAATGTATGAAGAGCTTTTTGTAATGTAAGAAGAGATTCTTGTAACTTATGAAGAGCTTTTTGTATTGTATGAAGAGCTTCTTGTAACATATGCAGAGCTTCTTGTAACATACAAAGACCTTTTTTTAATGTATGAAGAGCTTATTGTAACTTATGAGGAGCTTTTTGTAATGTATGAAGAGCTTCTTGTAACATATGAAGAGCTTCTTGTAACATACAAAGAGCTTTTTGTAACTTATGTAGAGCTTCTTGTAACATATAAAGAGCTTCTGTTACATATGAACCCTCAAAAGGCAGAGTATCCAACTTTGGCCTCTACACATAAGGGGTTGTTTTGGGTTTCCCGCAAACTCATACAAACTTGCCTATCTTTTTTACATACAATTCGTTGTCTGCGAAAATGTCAATAAGACTGCACACATTTAAAGACATGAGAGCAACAAAAGTTGGTGCCACTTTAATGTTCTGTGCATTGATTCCAGATGATGTCAAACGTAAGGAACCTTTGTCTGGTAGAACTGCAGCAGCAACCAAAAAATGTAAGCTTGGTAGTTGATGATCTGACACAGTTTAGGAGTTTATGTTGTAGATTGTGACTGTCACAGTATATGAGTTGTCTTGCAAGGGTAGACATAGTGTCACAGATGTGAATATTAATAATGACATTCTGTCACTGTAGATATGTTTTCTTGTATATAAGAACATACAGTAAACGTAGAGGTGTTGACTTACCTACTTGTGCATGAGACCAACTGTTTTGAATGGTGAACAAAATCTACTTTGTTGAATGAGACCAACTAAGTTGAATGAGACCAACTAAGTTGAATGAGACCAATTGTGAACAAAATCTACTATGTTGAATGAGACCAACTATGCAGAATGAGACCAATTGTGAACAAAATCTACTAAGTTGAATGAGACCAACTATGCTGAATGAGACCAATTGTGAATGAGGCCAACTATTGAAAGAGACCAACTGTTGAATGACTCCAACTGTTAAATGAGGCCAACTATTGAAAGAGACCAACTGTTGAATGAGTCCAACTGTTAAATGAGGCCAACTATTGAAAGAGACCAACTGTTGAATGAGTCCAACTGTTAAATGAGGCCAACTATTGAAAGAGACCAACTGTTGAAAGAGACCAACTGTTGAATGAGGCCAACTATTGAAAGAGACCAACTGTTGAAAGAGACCAACTGTTGAATGAGGCCAACTATTGAAAGAGACCAACTGTTGAATGAGTCCAACTGTTAAATGAGGCCAACTATTGAAAGAGACCAACTGTTGAAAGAGACCAACTGTTGAATGAGGCCAACTATTGAAAGAGACCAACTGTTGAATGAGTCCAACTGTTAAATGAGGCAAACTATTGAAAGAGACCAACTGTTGAAAGAGACCAACTGTTGAAAGAGACCAACTGTTGAAAGAGACCAACTGTTGAATGAGACCAACTATTGAAAGAGACCAACTGTTGAAAGAGACCAACTGTTGAATGAGTCCAACTGTTAAATGAGGCCAACTATTGAAAGAGACCAACTGTTGAATGAGACCAACTATTGAAAGAGACCAACTGTTGAATGAGTCCAACTGTTAAATGAGGCCAACTTTTGAAAGAGACCAACTGTTGAATGAGACCAACTATTGAAAGAGACCAACTGTGTTGAAAGAGACCAACTGTGTTGAAAGAGACCAACTGTGTTGAAAGAGACCAACTGTTGAAAGAGACCAACTATTGAAAGAGACCAACTATTGAAAGAGACCAACTATTGAAAGAGACCAACTGTTGAAAGAGACCAACTGTTGAAAGAGACCAACTATTGAAAGAGACCAACTGTTGAAAGAGACCAACTGTTGAATGAGGCCAACTATTGAAAGAGACCAACTGTGTTGAAAGAGACCAACTGTTTTGAAAGAGACCAACTGTGTTGAAAGAGACCGACTGTTGAAAGAGACCAACTATTGAAAGAGACCAACTGTTGAAAGAGACCAACTGTTGAATGAGACCAACTGTTGAAAGAGACCAACTGTTGAAAGAGACCAACTGTTGAAAGAGACCAACTGTTGAAAGAGACCAACTGTTGAAAGAGACCAACTGTGTTGAAAGAGACCAACTGTTGAAAGAGACCAACTGTGTTGAAAGAGACCAACTGTTGAAAGAGACCAACTGTGTTGAAAGAGACCAACTGTTGAAAGAGACCAACTGTTGAAAGAGACCAACTGTTGAAAGAGACCAACTGTTGAATGAGACCAACTGTGTTGAAAGAGACCAACTGTTGAAAGAGACCAACTGTGTTGAAAGAGACCAACTGTTGAAAGAGACCAACTGTTGAAAGAGACCAACTGTGTTGAATGAGACCAACTGTTGAAAGAGACCAACTGTTGAAAGAGACCAACTGTTGAAAGAGACCAACTGTTGAAAGAGACCAACTGTTGAAAGAGACCAACTGTTGAAAGAGACCAACTGTGTTGAATGAGACCAACTGTTGAAAGAGACCAACTGTTGAAAGAGACCAACTGTGTTGAATGAGACCAACTGTTGAAAGAGACCAACTGTTGAAAGAGACCAACTGTTGAAAGAGACCAACTGTTGAAAGAGACCAACTGTTGAAAGAGACCAACTGTTGAAAGAGACCAACTGTTGAAAGAGACCAACTGTTGAAAGAGACCAACTGTTGAAAGAGACCAACTGTGTTGAATGAGACCAACTGTTGAAAGAGACCAACTGTTGAAAGAGACCAACTGTTAAATGAGACCAACTGTTGAAAGAGACCAACTGTTGAAAGAGACCAACTGTTGAAAGAGACCAACTGTTGAAAGAGACCAACTGTGTTGAATGAGACCAACTGTTGAAAGAGACCAACTGTTGAAAGAGACCAACTGTTGAAAGAGACCAACTGTTGAAAGAGACCAACTGTTGAAAGAGACCAACTGTTGAAAGAGACCAACTGTTGAAAGAGACCAACTGTGTTGAATGAGACCAACTGTTGAAAGAGACCAACTGTTGAAAGAGACCAACTGTTGAAAGAGACCAACTGTTGAAAGAGACCAACTGTTGAAAGAGACCAACTGTTGAAAGAGACCAACTGTTGAATGAGACCAACTGTTGAAAGAGACCAACTGTTGAAAGAGACCAACTGTTGAAAGAGACCAACTGTGTTGAATGAGACCAACTGTTGAAAGAGACCAACTGTTGAAAGAGACCAACTGTGTTGAATGAGACCAACTGTTGAAAGAGACCAACTGTTGAAAGAGGCCAACTGTTGAAAGAGACCAACTGTGTTGAATGAGACCAACTGTTGAAAGAGACCAACTGTTGAAAGAGACCAACTGTTGAATGAGACCAACTGTTGAAAGAGACCAACTGTTGAAAGAGACCAACTGTTGAAAGAGACCAACTGTTGAAAGAGACCAACTGTTGAAAGAGACCAACTGTTGAAAGAGACCAACTGTTGAAAGAGACCAACTGTTGAAAGAGACCAACTGTGTTGAAAGAGACCAACTGTTGAAAGAGACCAACTGTGTTGAAAGAGACCAACTGTTGAAAGAGACCAACTGTGTTGAAAGAGACCAACTGTTGAAAGAGACCAACTGTTGAAAGAGACCAACTGTTGAATGAGACCAACTGTGTTGAAAGAGACCAACTGTGTTGAAAGAGACCAACTGTTGAAAGAGACCAACTGTTGAAAGAGACCAACTGTTGAAAGAGACCAACTGTTGAAAGAGACCAACTGTGTTGAATGAGACCAACTGTTGAAAGAGACCAACTGTTGAAAGAGACCAACTGTTGAAAGAGACCAACTGTTGAAAGAGACCAACTGTTGAAAGAGACCAACTGTTGAAAGAGACCAACTGTTGAAAGAGACCAACTGTTGAAAGAGACCAACTGTTGAAAGAGACCAACTGTTGAAAGAGACCAACTGTGTTGAATGAGACCAACTGTTGAAAGAGACCAACTGTTAAAAGAGACCAACTGTTGAATGAGACCAACTGTTGAAAGAGACCAACTGTTGAAAGAGACCAACTGTTGAAAGAGACCAACTGTGTTGAATGAGACCAACTGTTGAAAGAGACCAACTGTTGAAAGAGACCAACTGTTGAAAGAGACCAACTGTGTTGAATGAGACCAACTGTGTTGAAAGAGACCAACTGTTGAAAGAGACCAACTGTTGAAAGAGACCAACTGTTGAAAGAGACCAACTGTTGAAAGAGACCAACTGTGTTGAAAGAGACCAACTGTGTTGAAAGAGACCAACTGTTGAAAGAGACCAACTGTTGAAAGAGACCAACTGTTGAAAGAGACCAACTGTTGAAAGAGACCAACTGTTGAAAGAGACCAACTGTGTTGAATGAGACCAACTGTTGAAAGAGACCAACTGTTGAAAGAGACCAACTGTTGAAAGAGACCAACTGTGTTGAATGAGACCAACTGTGTTGAATGAGACCAACTGTGTTGAATGAGACCAACTGTGTTGAATGACATGTGAGTTCATCTTTGCTATTTCCCAATATTTAATTATTTTTGTTTATCTACACATTGCCATAAAATATGTTCAAGTTGTTTGTTGTATGCACAGCTTCGGTCAGTAACTCTGGGGATGCCTCGAGCAGTAAACGGTCAACCCTGACCAAGCCAGGCTCCAGGTCAGAGGGGCACGCGGAGGATGAAGGGAAAAGTTTGAGACCTCGTGAGTCCAAGACTGCACAGAGGGGTAAACTCTCCCGGAACAGCTCAGTTTCATCCACAAACTCATCGACCAGAAGGAAGAGGAAAAGGTCGCCATCCAAGAAAGGTAATTCATCAGCTCTATGTTCAATTACCGTAGTCAGCAAATGTGGTAAATTGTATTTAGCCCGCTGGTCGGTTGTTGTATAAGCCAGTTCAGCTGTGAAAAAACTTTTTGTGGTGAAAAGCTCTATTCACTGTGATAAATTGTTTTATTATGTTACCATGTTAATGATCAACCATTTCGAACCATTTTTGTGTTCCCCAGCACGGAATGGCTTTTTCCTTTGCTCTACATTAGAATAGGCCGACCAATGATAGAGGCCATTCTTTACAATAGAAAAGGCCAACCAATGATAGAGGCCATGCTTTACAATAGAAAAGGCCAACCAATGATAGAGGCCATGCTTTACAATAGAAAAGGCCAACCAATGATAGAGGCCATTCTTTACAATAGAAAAGGCCAACCAATGATAGAGGCCATGCTTTACAATAGAAAAGGCCAACCAATGATAGAGGCCATGCTTTACAATAGAATAGGCCATGATAGAGGCCATGCTTTACAATAGAATAGGCCGACCAATGATAGAGGCCATGCTTTACAATAGAAAAGGCCAACCAATGATAGAGGCCATTCTTTACAATAGAAAAGGCCAACCAATGATAGAGGCCATGCTTTACAATAGAAAAGGCCAACCAATGATAGAGGCCATTCTTTACAATAGAAAAGGCCAACCAATGATAGAGGCCATGCTTTACAATAGAAAAGGCCAACCAATGATAGAGGCCATGCTTTACATTAGAATAGGCCATGATAGAGGCCATGCTTTACTATAGAATAGATGGAGGCTATAGAGTAATTAAGTGACACAAACAAGTCTTTTGTCATTAAATTCTTAACAAAATTCAGTCCATTCCTTCAAGGGGCATTCTTTTTGGTAAAAAGTATCATTTCATCTCAGGATGTCATCAGCCATTGATACGACATAGTTGTACACTGCTGGCATTAACTTTGCCCAATGTCATCTCCTCTTGTGTTCCATACTCTGAGCTTATTTCTATCTGTCTCAGGTAGAGGTAGGCCTAAGAACAAACGAAAGAAATTGTCCCATACCTCATCAGAGGAGGAGGACTTGGAGGAGAGTCAAGAAGAGGAAGAGGATGAAGACATGAATGAGCCGAGTGAAGACTGGAGCCTACCGGACGGAGTGCAGTACTATGATAACCTGTGCAATGCCGCAAAGTGCTTGAATCCTGTAGGAAGTAAGGTGGATTGGGTGAGTACCGCGTCGTCTGCTTGGAAACTGAAGCGGGGGAGGGGGTCCTGGATGTGTCTCCTTGTATATTCCAGCACAATATAGCAAGGGTTCCAAGACAATATAACCAGGGTTTCAATGCAGTATAACCAGGGTTTCAGTACAGTATAACCAGGGTTTCAGTACAGTATAACCAGGGTTTCAGTACAGTGTAACCAGGGTTTCAGTACAGTATAACCAGGGTTTCAGTACAGTATAACCAGGGTTTCAATTCAGTATTGCAAGGATTTAACCAGGGTTCTCATTATGCCAGGGATCCAACACAGTATTGCAAGATTAGGGTCCTTATGCCTTGAAAATGGGCTTCATGTTAAGAGATCCCAATAAAATATGTAAATATGGGTGGGGGTGTTATTTGATTTTAAATTTTATGTATTATAGTAACCTAATGTATGCTGTTGATGGTCATCTCAGACAATTATAGTTACCTAATGTATGCTGTTGATGGTCATCTCATATATATTGTGTGGTTGGTTATCATCAAAGGGAACATCCTGAAAGTCTTACTTTGATTACAGCAGGAATTTAAAAGAAATGCAAAGTGGATTGCCAAACAAATTGGGTCTATCAAGTGTTCCAAAGACTACCACTGTTTTAATTGTTAGTTGTAAGTCAAAGTTGACTGGACCTGAACTGGTGTAATATTTGAGTGGCGTGGGGTACTGCAAATAAATAAAATACATTTTACAACTTCCTACACTCATTTGGAACGTTCTAGAATATTTTTAAAAAAATGTAAATCTCATGTCCTAACATTTGAGGACAATCGTAGACATTTATAGAAACATAAGAAACATGAAAAAGACATTTATATATTCTTAAACACTTTTGGAAAAAATCTGGCACAGCTGCTGCAAAAAAAACTGATTTAATAACAGCTTTAGTCCCTCTCAAAAGATTGCAAGCCAATGCTAGCAGATAGATCTGAACTAGGTGTACACCATGGCAGTTGATAGATCTAAACTAGGTGTAAACCATGGCCGTAGATAGATCTGAACTAGGTGTACACCATGGCAGTAGATAGATCTGAATTAGAACTTATTATCAATTGTGTTGATCCACCTTGGCTATTGATGTCAATAGCTCAGAATCAGTACAAGAAGTTATTTGTATCTATGACAGAAATGGGATAAATCTAAAACAATCTAACCCACCCCCCACCCCAGCAAATTTAAAGAGTTTTACAATTATTTCTGTTTTGTTTCCTTGTCACAGGTGATGTGTGACAGCTGTGAACAGTGGTACCATGTGGTGTGTGTTGACTGCCCCATGGAAGTCATCCAGAAGGAGAATATCCAGTTTCATTGTGGTCTGTGCTGATCATCTCTCTTGCAGATGGTACCAGAGTCATGGTTGATTGTGTAGCCAAAGTATACTGGAGTTGGGATTGTGTAGCCAAAGTATCCTAAAGTCGGGGTTGATTGTGTAGCCAAAGTATCCTGGAGTTGGGATTGTGTAGCCAAAGTATCCTAAAGTCGGGGTTGATTGTGTAGCCAAAGTATCCTCAAGTCGGGGTTGATTGTGTAGCCAAAGTATACTGGAGTTGGGATTGTGTAGCCAAAGTATCCTGAAGTTGGGGTTGATTGTGTAGCCAACGTATTCTGAAGTTGTTGTTGATATGTTTAACAGCTTTGGGAGACTACCAGATGCTCTTATAATCCAGTGACTCTTTGGGAGACTACCGGATGCTCTTATAATCCAGTGACTCTTTGGGAGACTACCGGATGCTCTTATAATCCAGTGACTCTTTGGGAAACTACCGGATGCTCTTATAATCCAGTGACTCTTTGGGAGACTACTGGATGCTCTTATAATCCAGTGACTCTTTGGGAGACTACCGGATGCTCTTATAATCCAGTGACTCTTTGGGAGACTACCGGATGCTCATATAATCCAGTGACTCTTTGGGAGACTACCGGATGCTCTTATAATCCAGTGACTCTTTGGGAGACTACCGGATGCTCTTATAATCCAGTGACTCTTTGGGAGACTACCGGATGCTCTTATAATCCAGTGACTCTTTGGGAGACTACCGGATGCTCTTATAATCCAGTGACTCTGCGGAGTTTGCCACTGGACTGAGCTTTAAAAAAAAAACATGTTTCTTCTTGAAAATCTCCCACCATAAAAACAATCTGGTACATTCAGCTGGTGTCTGTGTGTTTCCAGCTGGGCCAAGACATGCATAGACACTCATCAATACCGTTACGTGTGTTTCCAGCTGGGCCAAGACATGCATAGACACTCATCAATACCGTTACGTGTGTTTCCAGCTGGGCCAAGAC
Organism: Omphiscola glabra; assembly: GCA_964017045.1. Lineage (NCBI taxonomy): Eukaryota > Metazoa > Mollusca > Gastropoda > Lymnaeidae > Omphiscola > Omphiscola glabra. Next base: position 4,772,510 of record OZ024805.1, on the reverse strand, counting down.
ATGCATAGACACTCATCAATACCGTTACGTGTGTTTCCAGCTGGGCCAAGACATGCATAGACACTCATCAATACCGTTACGTGTGTTTCCAGCTGGGCCAAGACATGCATAGACACTCATCAATACCGTTACGTTTGTTTCCAGCTGGGCCAAGACATGCATAGACACTCATCAATACCGTTACGTTTGTTTCCAGCTGGGCCAAGACATGCATAGACACTCATCAATACCGTTACGTTTGTTTCCAGCTGGGCCAAGAAATGCATAGACACTCATCAATACCGTTATGTTTGTTTCAAGCTGGGCCAATTTTAGAAACCCTTGAATCCGTTTTGAAAGCAATTGTATCTGACAACAAAAGCCAGATTTGTAACTGTAGCTTGGAGGCTACGAAGCGTTGATAGCTTTACATTCTCACAGCACAAGACTTTGACAGATAGGATTGCCTTGACAACTGAAGCTTCGAGGCTACAAGGCGTTGATAGCTTTACATTCTCACAGCACAAGACTTTGACATATAGGATTGCCATGACTTTTCTTTCACTTAGAAAGTACTGGTGACTAAGATATTTCGTATTAATTTTTTTATTGTACAGTGAATTTTTTATGGGGGGGGGGGTGTCACAAAACGGAGTTCTCCACTATACCTTTTTAAAAAAAAAAGTATTTTTTATTGATGTTTATTATCTAAACAAAACTATACTATAAATATTTTTCTTTAATTTTTATACAACATTAATTATCCACCTATCTGTTCATAAATTAAATACAAATTATTCAGAACTATCTGATATTTTTTGCAAACTAGTCGAAAAAAGAATATTGTCAATGTTTCATGATAGTGTGAAGGCCATACAGCAGTTTGCATGTAAACTTGCCATATTTCCACAGCTTCAAACATGGAACTAGTGCCAATCCTCAGTGTTTCCTTTTATTTGTTTACAGTAATTTTGCAAGTTCTTTTTTTTTCCTGATATGCAATTGACCAATGACTTGTTATTTTTTTACTGAAATACAAATGTGCACCTGTTGAGTTGCCGAAAGTTCTAATAATAAACTGAGCGCTATATTGCTGTTGAATATGGCAAATGAAATTCAGCATGTTGTTGTGTGGATGAGAAGAAGAAAGAGAGAGAGAAAGTCCCACTGTCTTTAGTACCTGTATAATCACTTTTACTTTGTGCTATTCCTGTCATATTTCCTTCATCATATTTCTGTTTCTTTGTACAACATTTTTTTTTCTATTATTTGCTGTTGTTTCGCTGGATGCCAAAAAATTTTATTTTTGATATTTGTGATTCCTGGTGCATAATTGTTTACGGTATAGTCACTGCATTTACACAAACTTTCAGGCTATACTGAAATGTAAAAATAATTATATTTGTTTTGTTGCATCAAGTCCTTAACATATATATATGTGCTACATGTTCTTTTCTTTTTTAATCAAATTTCATTCTGATTAAGTATCAATCCTTGTGAAAATTATCTTTTTCAACAGTCTATTATTATCATGGCTTAAATTGTATTCTGCCTTATATATCTATGATCTATGTTGAATATGTCACTCTCAAATATATCATTAATTAGGGGTTGCTCTGATAAACCAAAGAAAAAGAAACCTGGTTACTGATTAATTTGCTAAACAGCTGATCACCAGTCAACTGGGGCAACTCTTAATCATTCTCAGACACTTCATCATGTTGTTTTAATGACCAAATGTGTCCATATTAATCATTGCGCAATACCTTCATGATGAGATGTTTCCATGTTAATTATTGTTACGTGTACATTAAAAAGTGTTTTGGTGTAAGTATATTTTCAATGTTTTGGATACCATGCATTAAGCTTAAGACCAGGAGGAAAAAAAACGACTTCCTTGAAACTGGAAGAGAAAAGAGAAGAAGAATTTTAAGAGCTTTTCTGTTGTTGGGGAAACTCACTTTATGTAAATTTTAATTATTTTTTTTTTTTACTGACAACAAGAGTTCTGCAATTTTAGATGTAAGCCAAATTCTTTTCTGGAATGGCATTTTGCTGCTGCTCAATGACATGGAGCTGAACCATAAAGGCTTCAGCTACTTTTATCTGGTGGTTGAACCATAAATGCTTTAGCTACTTTTATCTGGTGGTTGAACCATAAATGCTTTAGCTACTTTTATCTGGTGGTTGAACCATAAATGCTTTAGCTACTTTTATCTGGTGGTTGAACCATAAAGGCTTTAGCTACTTTTATCTGGTGGTTGAACCATAAAGGCTTCAGCTGCTTTTAGCTTGTGGTTGAACCATAAAGGCTTTAGCTACCTCTAGCTTATTGCAAATTTCCTATTGAAATGTCATACTCTGCCTTTGGCTGTTTCCAAATCTGTCAAAATGAAAATGTAATTCTGGAATGGGATAATTTTTTAGTCAAAATGAGAATGCCATTCTCAGATGGGATAATTTTTTACTCTCATCAGAATGTCATTTCTCTTTCATGCTTAATTTACCCCCACCCCACCCTGTCAACCTTTTAAAAAAGGTCTATTACTCAAAGTGCTACTTTTGTGTGTATCTCTAGTTGTAACACAACAAATACAGCAATGAAATGAGTAGGATTTGTCTAGCACATCTGGTTACAGTCTCATTTCTGTGTCTGGTTGCACTCAGTTGCTAGCAGCCAAGAAAGTGTGGTGGGTTGTCTCCTTAACAATTACTCAGGTTTCGTGTGGCGTAGTTCCCCCCCTCCCCCATACAAATAATGACGTTACCTTATGAGAAGCCTGGTAGTTAGGTTTAGAATGTAGTCCCCCATACAAAAATACAAATAATGACGTTACCTTATGAGAAGCCTGGTAGTAAGGTTTAGGATTTACTTGAATACATTTTCATATGTCTAGTTTCACTATGACTATCTATGTAATGTATACCTCTATCTATTTACTGCATACCTCCAGTGGCGTAGCGAGCTTAACTCGCGCCTGGGGCACAATACCTTTTTAGCGCCCCCCAATACCTTTTTAGCGCCCCCCCCTATTCGAAAACCATACAATATTATAGTAAAATATACCATTTGGCGCCCCTTTGTGAGTAGCGCCCCGGGCATGATGCCCCCCCTCACTACACCACTGCATACCTCTATCTATTTTCAAAAGTATGTTGAGATACAATATGTTGTGAGGTGCTTGACCACATAACACAATATGTAGCCATAAACTCAACTTGGAAATGTAGCCATTAGCCTCTAGCCAATAACTAGCCATACACCTTTACCGGACCCCCACCTCTAGCCATGAGCGTCTAGCCAATAACTAGCCATACATCTTTACCGGACCCCCAACTCTAGCCATTAGCGTCTAGCCAATAACTAGCCATACATCTTTACCAGACCCCCACCTCTAGCCAATAACTAGCCATACATCTTTACCAGACCCCCACCTCTAGCCAATAACTAGCCATACATCTTTACCAGACCCCCACCTCTAGCCAATAACTAGCCATACATCTTTACCAGACCCCCCACCTCTAGCCAATAACTAGCCATACATCTTTACCAGACCCCCACCTCTAGCCAATAACTAGCCATACATCTTTACCAGACCCCCACCTCTAGCCAATAACTAGCCATACATCTTTACCAGACCCCCCACCTCTAGCCAATAACTAGCCATACATCTTTACCAGACCCCCACCTCTAGCCAATAACTAGCCATACATCTTTACCAGACCCCCACCTCTAGCCAATAACTAGCCATACATCTTTACCAGACCCCCCAACCTCCAGCCATTAGCCTGATTCTATCGACCACAAAACTACACCTAACACAACTATCTTCTAGCCAGTACATTTATAGCTAAAATCATCTAGTCATAAAACTGAAGGAACAAAAAACACACTCCTGCTCTATTCATTATCCCATAACTAACACAATAACTTTTCCTAATCCAATAACTTTTCCTAATCCAATATCTATTCCTAATCCAATCATTATTTACTGAAACTCTTTGCATCTCTTAAGATTACTGGTACTTAGGGAAAAAATGTAAAAAGCATTTAGAATTCTCCGTCATCGTATCTGTTATGTACCACAATTAGTTTTAGACAGGTAATGTTTTAATATGGCTGGCTTCACAAACAGTACATAACGAAGGGATAATACCATTGGTTAATTGAAAGAAAGAGAGAAGTATCCTCAGTCTAGTGCTAATTACTTTATACTTTAGAAATTAATTTATACTCTTAATTTTGAAACAAACGTACGAAACTAAATATATAGACAAGTAAAAAATAAATAAATTAACTTACACTTACATTATGTGAATACATATAATAATAGAATGGTAAAAAATATTATTTCACACACATACCTTGAAAATGTTGGAGGCCTTGTTGGTCTTGTAGCTCCTGTATCTGTCTCACTATTTCATTAAGTTTCAGTTGGAAGTCTTGTAGCTCCTGTATCTGTCTCACTATTTCATCAAGTTTCAGTTGGAAGTCTTGTAGCTCCTGTATCTCTCTTTATTTCATTAAGTTTCAGTTGGAAGTCTTGTAGCTCCTGTATCTCTCACTATTTCATTAAGTTTCAGTTGGAAGTCTTGTACCTCCTGTATCTCTCTTTATTTCATTAAGTTTCAGTTGGAAGTCTTGTACCTCCTGTATCTCTCTTTATTTCATTAAGTCTCAGTTGGAAGTCTTGTAGCTCCTGTATCTGTCTCACTATTTCATCAAGTCTCAGTTGGAAGTCTTGTAGCTCCTGTATCTGTCTCACTATTTCATTAAGTTTCAGTTGGAAGTCTTGTACCTCCTGTATCTCTCACTATTTCATTAAGTTTCAGTTGGAAGTCTTGTAGCTCCTGTATCTCTCACTATTTCATTAAGTTTCAGTTGGAAGTCTTGTAGCTCTTGTATCTGTCTCACTATTTCATTAAGTTTCAGTTGGAGAGGTTTGTGGAATGAAATCTTTAGTCTAGAAGGGTTAGTGAGAGTTTTCTACATACTATTTATAACCTTCTATTAAGTTCAATAGAAGCTGTGTTTGGACAATGACACCAACCCTGCCCCCCAACCCACACAAGGAAAAGTTAATTGATTTAGACAGTTACACCAACAAAAGGGGAGTTAAGTCTATAAGCCAAAGATAAAACTGCATGGTTAGCCTAAAATTACTCAGCAATATATATATGTATTTATATATATTATGTATAGAAAGAGAGAGGGGGCTAAGTACATCTGTCATCATATGAATAGTGACATTTTGCATCCAGTATGTACAGTTGATTTTTTTTATTGCAATCCAGTTCTGGTTGACTGAAATAATGAATAGATGTGTCAATTAATTGCATAAATAAAAATAATACTTTTTGTTCAAACTAATTTTTCTTAACTATATTTGTTGAAACACATAATTCACGTTTGTCAATAAGTTGTTCAAACATACTATTCCAATAAGTTGTATACACCTACTACGATACAGTATTTTTATAACTTTTTTACACAAGTGTTGGGTACTTGCACCCTCCTGCTCCCCCGCACAAAGAAAAATGTCCGCCAGTTCAAAAAAAAAAAAAAAAAAAAAAAGATCTTATTGAAATCAGGTTAAAAAATGTTAACAGCTGCTGACGAATGAAAACAAAAATTAGCCACTGCTGATATTGAAGGAAGCACAAAGAAAAAACCCGGGCGGGGTCAAGCTTTGTGTCGCCGCCTTTTCCTTTGCAGTTGGCCGAAAATGTCGCCCCCTCAAGGTAAATGCTATTTTAGCATGCTCACAGCGCTCTGATGATTGAGTACTTTTATAGCGCTTGTGTCCATGCTACTTTAGCATGCTCACAGCGCTCTGATGATTGAGTCAACTATAGAAGAGGTAGGTTTAGTTGCCATGATGGCACGTCTTAACTGCCATGCTCATGGGAAACTGGAAAGAATTCCACTAGAGGGCTGCCTTCAAAAAAAGTATCCACTGCAGACAAATCACAACGTTCCCTAAAGCTCTGTCTGATCGTTTCAATTTCGGCAGTGAAGTAATTGCTCAGTTTAACTGCAGCTTGCTCGTGTCAGGTAATCATAGGGTGCTGATTTCTTCCCGAGAAGGTCATTCACCACCGAGAACATCTTGCGAGTGTCAGTACCTGCTGCCGAACATGTTATGTGCCTGATTTCTTGAGTATACACGTTCCTTGCTTTTCCGAATCGTTTATTTGTCCATTTCACGACCACTTCTTATCCAACTCTTCTGAGCTAGGCGCCTAACAAGCTTGGCTTTCCGAACAGTGGCAGTGAACCAATGGGATTCAGATCTGTCACTAACAAACTTATTTGACACTAGGGCATATGTGTCCTACAGAGAAGTGAGAATTCGATCGTAGAGGAAGACTAGTTGTTCAATATCTTTAGTCGGTGACTTCACTAACTCAGTATCAGAAAGACTATTGCGAAAAGAATTCATATCCATCTTCTTGAAGTTCCTAACTTGAATTTTCTTCCTCTGAGCGACAGGCGTCGCCATATTTGTTGTAAATTAAATGTCAACCACACAAGGAAGTGATGAGAATATCGTCAAGATTGACAGATTGAACTAATACCGCTTTGTCGGTTCTTGATAGAAACCATTCCAAGAAATGGACATCTCTATGCGTTGCTTCAGAAACATGTTGAACTAAATCAGCCGGCAACGAGTCTATAGGCCAAATTTCTGCTTGATAGGTTGACGGTAAGTGGGTCAACTGGCCGCCCGAAGATTTTGAAAGCCACCCCGTTCACCACCCAGTCCGCCAGCCAGCCACCCAGTCCGCCAGCCAGCCACCCAGTCCGCCGGCCAGCCACCCAGTCCGCCAGCCAGCCACCCAGTCCGCCAGCGAGCCACCCAGTCCGCCAGCGAGCCACCCAGTCCGCCAGCCAGCCACCCAGTCCGCCATCCAGCCACCCAGTCCGCCAGCGAGCCACCCAGTCCGCCAGCCAGCCACCCAGTCCGCCAGCGAGCCACCCAGTCCGCCAGCCAGCCACCCAGTCCGCCAGCCAGCCAGCCACGAACACAAGTGAAGTTATCATAAAAGAGTTAAATATGGGCATTGATTAGAAAATCGAAAAACTTTGGTAACCTGTTCCCAACTGCAGTTTGAAAGCAAATTGTATTGCCTCTTGCTCTGTTCATCTTTAGCAACATGAGTGACTTGGAGACTTGATGACTTATAGACTTGGTGACTTGATGACTTATTGACTTGGTGACTTATTGACTTGGTGACTTGATGACTTATTGACTGGTGACTTGATGCCCATAGAAGACGTGGATTCCCTTATACTCTTAACCCCCCCACCAACCACCTACCCACAGAACACGTGGATTCCCTTACACTCTTGAACTCCACAGAAGCGTGACGCCTATGCCTGAAGGCGGCACTGCACATGCGATAATACATTTTAAATCCGGCTTATATTTAATTTGTATTCTATTCCGGTATTGTTTTTCTCAGTCCTTTGTGACGTATTGTTTGAGCCACGAGCCAAATCTTAAAACAGATTACAATCTCAAAACCATAACGGTAGTTAACATGGCAATGGTTAAAACCAGCGGTGTTTTGCCAAATTCGTAACAAAGGGTTCACAGTAAGTATGTCCCCTTATGCCATATCGGTCACCGCCACAGTCAATCAAATTACGATTAGGGGATCTGGCGTCTGTGCCCACGAAGCTCCTTCAGCGGATTTTCGGGTCCAGTTAGAAACAAAGATTTTCTATAATAAAGATGAGAAAGTCTGGTAATCAACAAAATTCCTACTAGCGCGACATCTAGCCTGTGACTTGTTGTTCTGAGTTTCACTTTTTTGCTTAGAGCTGAATTTCGCTATATTTTTGCCGAAAGGCTTAACTGTAAAGTAATATTTATGCAATTTATATAAAAATTTGTAGACACAGACATTTTTTTCAATCAAAATTTTTTGATTTTTTTGAAATTAGTACTTGATTTTAGGCATATTTATTATTTTGAACTAACGGTTCGCACGAACCTGACCGAACCGGCTCCAAACCACCGCTGGTTAAAACAATGTTACGTTGAAGTTAATTAAACAACTCCTAAAAACAACGGGTTGTTTTGTTTTGTTATTTGGTGTGTTGCATTTATGTCTTTGTACGTGATTTATCATTCATGTGATTGTAACAACGGAGTTTTGGTATGGGAATACTTTTTATCAAACTCAGTGCATTTAAAACCTAGCAGAATAAAGATACGTCACAAATACAAAGCACATACTTCACATAGCAACAGCTACACAATTAATCTCCACACCAAAACACGCACCCATTGGACAAATCATTAACAACCCCCCCCCCCCCCCCCCCAAAAAAAAAAAATCCTATTCAAAAACAAGAAAAATTGATTTTTGGTGGTTAAGGGTGGGACTGAAAATTTGATCGAATGTGTTGTCATCGGCAACGAGTGTGCCAAGTTTCAGCTCGATGGGATGACGAGAAGTGGGTCAGTTAGCCTTCAAGGGTTTTGCTGCCAGAAAGAGAGAAACACATCAATAAAAGCGAAGTTAATATAAACGATTTTTAGAATAATTTAAGGCTGCGACTATTCGCACCCGGGTACCAGAAGTGAGAGGTTGGGATTAAAAATCTATTTAAAATATTATTGTTGGGTTTGTAAGACAAGGCGAGATATCAAATGAAAGATACTTGAATGGACTATACGTTTGTAAACTTAATTTTTTTAGTTTAACTAAAATAAACTACCCCAAATGACATCCGAATAGCATTGAGTCTAATGGGACCCGGGTGCGAATGGTAGCGCTGCGTGTCCGGGTCCATTTTTACTAATGCTATTCAGATGTCATCTCTTTTCGGGGACCTTTGAACTAATGGCCCTGGTAACAGCACATGCGGGATATAACTCAGGATCTTCTTCTTGAGATTCAGTTAAACAAGCTTCATAAGTAACGATGGGTTCGGCTATCACCTTCCCATCAGCTGTCATTTCTTAGAAGCAACGAGATGCCGTCCTTGGAAACGTTGGTCTTACACACACAACCACAGGTCAGGTTTGAGATAAGATGTAAAGTCACATCAATATAATCCAGCTCTACGCCTCGACACGATGTTGCTCCCCAGTATAGCAGTAGGTTTAGACAAGGGAATAATACCCTCAAGTTGTGAAAACTGTGAAGCTCCTGTGTCTGGTAAAATCTTGAGAGGCCGTAGACTGGAAAAAGCACACGGCAGTGACACATCATCTGGCAGTGACACATCATCCCCCAGTGATACATCACCCGGCAGTGACACATCATCTGGCAGTGACACATCATCTGGCAGTGATACATCATTTGGCAGTGACACGTCATCTGGCAGTGACACAAATAAGATCTTGAGGAGCATCAGTAGTTCCTCATGTAGAGGTTTGGACCTTTGTAGAGAAAGTCGTCTTAAGAACCCCTGGCTAAGGTAGAAGAAGTAAAACTATGAGTAGAGTCGTCAAAACTAGCACTCAGATCCTTGAAACACGCCCCCTGGAGGTAGAGCTCTTCTTGGAGCAACGGGATCTTGGTGACAAGCTCATGAAACTCTCGGTCGAAGCAGGAACTTGGATGGAGTCGGTAAAACTAGCCTTATTGTTCATGATAAAACCATTTGATGAGTCGTGGCAAGAATCTGTGGAGTTTGTATGGACATTGTTGAGACCCGCTGGTCCTCACTTGTGTGAGACCCGCTGGCTCACACAACCTACCGGTCACTTGTCAGTCGCTTGTCACGTGATCCACTCAATTAGGCCAGTACTGATGATAATAATGACTCATAATCAGAAACAATGGAAGTCCCGGTCAACCAGAAAAATGGTCAGCGTGCGACCAAGCTTGTGACCTAGGGTCAGCTGGTGAACCATTGGTTGACCAGACGAAAAATTAGCATATAATATATTAATCATATGTATGACCCAGAGGTCACCGTTAACTGGACTAGGTCAGCGTTAGTTCGATCCGAGTATATATAGAGTTGTAAGTCAGTTAGTCGCTCTCTCTCGTCCCTGTAATTACGGTAGTGTAATTGACAGACAAGTCTGAGCCTGGCTTATGACTATTTGCTTTTTGGAGTGTGTCCAATCAAGTGTCGTAGGGTTTGTAACATTATTATTGTTGTTAGTTTCACATGTTTGTAATGTTAGCATTTTGTTAGAGGATATGTTAGGATTATAGTTAGTTATCAAGTCATTGTTAGAATACTACGTTATATGTATGATTAGTAATATTGTGATAAGACTGTAATTCTTAGATGTAGCTTATGTTGTATCTATTATTCTCTTTACAGCCAGTTAGTTAGTTAGTTAGTAGTTAGTAGTTAGTAGTTAGTACAGTTAGTACGTTAGCTCAGTTCAGTCAGTTGAATGAGATTAGGCTCAGGGCTATAGAAGCATATGCCATAGCAGAGCTCAGTAGACTAGAACTCAGTACTGTATAAGACGTCAGCGGTTAACAGTTTAACCCTGACGCAGTAATTGCACAAGGAAGATAATAACGAGCGAGTAACGCACTAGAGAGATAAGGTCAGCAGACGACCCTAAACAGAAGTGTTGTAGAGGTAGCAGAGCGTGGCGAGCAGTTCCTCCCCCCCCCCCCTGCACAGCTGAGTGACCAGTGGCGACCCTTCCAGGGCTTTGTTGTGTGCTGTAAGAGTCTGGCAGTGTGTATAGCAGACGAGAACAGGCAAGAGAGGGCAAGCCGAGACGAACGTTCCACCGAACGTCCAGCATCATAACCTTGTATTAGTAAAGCATTGTATTTGTATCGATATTAAGTATTACTATTTGTATGTTTCTATATGTATTTAGTATTTTAAATAATTAAAATAATTATTTGTGGCTGAACCACTGGTGTTTTTAAGTAATAGTAACGTTATTGTTATAACTGTTGATTGTAGTAATCATTCCCTAGACAGAGTCATAGTAATACTAATCAACGTATCGCTAGGGACCTTTATCTATATATATATCCCCTGTTATGAAAGTAATTATTCGTGGTTCGACATTTTGGGGACCAGAAATATATAGATAAGAATAGAATTTTCGACATATTGGGGGCCCGTCTAAAACTTATACGTAGATTAAATTATTAGCATTTGTTTATCCAATTTTATTTTGAGTTAAATTTTATTTAAGTTATATTTAAGTTAGTTTATTGTTAAATTATTTGTTGTTAATTCCTCCACCTGTATAGTTAGCGGTGCGAATGCTTTTGTTGAATGAAAAATTATTTTTATACCTTAGATAAATACCTTTCATTAATTATTACAAATATTCTCTCCACATATTCCTGTGTGTTATAAACCGGAGTCAGATCACGGTCTAGCAGTTTGAAGCTGGTATTTGAATAACTGGGTATTAAAGAGTCCTCGTCTCCTTGCATTGAATCTTTGGCAGCATTTGAGTGGGGCTACAGTTTGACAGAAGGTTTGATTTATAATTTCCACCTTTGTCACCTCACGGCCCACCACACCAATTGGGTTATATTTATTCTTCGTTTTGTGTTATTTGTTATTCAATTTGTGTGGCATTGGAAGTATCTTTTCCTGTATTTGAAAAGATAGTTTTAATGCTCCTACTTCTATTAGGGTACTGTAGATATATATAGATAAAATTCGTATACCCGTAAGAGCGATAAAGTTCGCTGGGGATTTTATTCTATATATCTCTTCATTAGTGTTAGCTGTAGTGTCAGTTGTTCTTAAGGGTTAAGTTACGTGGCGTCTACTATCCTCTCTTTTCTTTGTGTCTGGATTACAAAATATTTTTTTTTCAGCCTTGTCTTGTCTTATTGTGTTTGTAGGGAATTGTTAAGGGACATTGTTATTGTTTTGTCAGGTCTTACGTTCACAGTTGTCTTGTATATGTTTGTTGTCCATAATACTATTTTAATCTTTTATATTTTAAATTAACTTACTGGTACCGGTACCGTTTTATATAAACGGTATATTTATTATTAGCTCAGTATAAAGACAATGAAGTCAATTCAGCAACTTAAAGATGAAGCCACCGAAATGGGGCTAACTGGTAAAGAGTTAACGCATTATGTAAAAGAAGAAAAAGCTAACCAAGAACAACAAGATAGGGAAGAAAAAGCTAAACAGGAACAACAAGATAGGGAAGAAAAAGCTAAACAGAAACAACAAGATAAGGAAGAAAAAGCTAAACAGGAACAAATACAAGAAAGATTACGTCTGGAAGAAAGAGAAGACAGAATACGTAAAGAAGAAAAAGATAGAGAATTAGAGATGAAGAGGTTAGAATTAGTAGAAAAAGAAAGGGAACGACAGTACCAACTCGCTATGGCACGCATAAGCTGTCAAGATAACCTAGGAGCCGACTTAGCATTAGAGAATGTAGGTTACGCTAGCCACCTGTGTGTACCTATTGTAGCGATGACCGCTACCGCATCTAAACTGTGTCTACCGACAAGGGCGATCATCCGTGATGCGCCTGTCCATAATAAACAAACACAGCAGTTGACCTCTCAGAGTAGTGTAGGCATAGACAATAACGCGGTCTGTCAGGAAAATTTAGCTGACCCAGAAATTAGGTCACACTCAGAACTACTAGGTAAAGTGACCATGCTAAAGGTAGAGTCCAGCGCAGAAAAAGAAAACAATAGTAGTCTTATGGAGTTAACTGATAGTCAAAGTAAGGATCACATAATAGAGTTAGGGAAAGTATCTATTTGTTCAAATGAGGCAGAATTTAATGTAAAACAATCTGAATTAAAACTAGAGCTCGACAGCATAAAATTTTTAAGACATAAAGTAGAAAAAGGTTCGTTACAACCTTATAACAGTGATAAAATCAAAAGGCTACAACAACCTAAAACTAAGAAGCAACTCAGACGATTAGCTAGATTAGAGTACTACAGTAAATTCAGGCAAGGGTTCGCGTCCTTAACCACATCGCTCACCGGACTCAAAAACAAAGGTAAGTCCAATAATGTAGTGTGGACTGTTGAGCGTGATAAGGCAGGGAAGAGTTTTCAAACACTTCTGGTTCAGAACCCCATTCTTAAGTTGCCTAGCAAAAATCTACCTTTTATTGTTAATACATCTAACAAAGGCTTAGAATATGCATTATGCAAGAGAAACAAGAGATTTTGCAGTCATTCAGGTACAAAAGCAGAAAGCTACTGGATCATGAAACCAGATACTATACTATTGAAAGAGAGTGTTTAGCCATTGTATGGGCAGTACGAAAGTTAACTCGTTATCTCTTAGGTGCTAAGTTTACACTTCAATGTGACCATAAATGTCTTAGTTATTTAAAAACTTCAAATTTTGCCAATCCACGAATCTGTAGATGGGCATTAGCCTTACAAGAATTTGTTTTTGACATACATTATATAAAAGGACAGGATAATGTTGTAGCGGATTTTCTTTCTCGGGTTGGAGAATAGTCATTAATCTTTGAAATATACTATAATTGCATTTTCTATGTATTTCTTATAATCCTCACAGGCTTAATTAGCACTATAATTTATCATTATGTATTTTCAATGTTATTATTGAAAAAAATTTGTAACATTTACTGACATGTAATATTGTACTTGCAATTGATATTATTCTTGTATGCACTATGAATGTATGTTTGATATGTATATTCATACACTGTGAATGTATGTTTGATATGTATATTGGTTACCATTTCTATCCAAGTTAAAATGTATAATTTCAAGTCTTAGAATGTTCTAGTAAAGTAATGTGTGACAATACGGGTATTGTCCCAAAGTGAAGAAGGGGGGAGTGTTGAGACCCGCTGGTCCTCACTTGTGTGAGACCCGCTGGCTCACACAACCTACCGGTCACTTGTCAGTCGCTTGTCACGTGATCCACTCAATTAGGCCAGTACTGATGATAATAATGACTCATAATCAGAAACAATGGAAGTCCCGGTCAACCAGAAAAATGGTCAGCGTGCGACCAAGCTTGTGACCTAGGGTCAGCTGGTGAACCATTGGTTGACCAGACGAAAAATTAGCATATAATATATTAATCATATGTATGACCCAGAGGTCACCGTTAACTGGACTAGGTCAGCGTTAGTTCGATCCGAGTATATATAGAGTTGTAAGTCAGTTAGTCGCTCTCTCTCGTCCCTGTAATTACGGTAGTGTAATTGACAGACAAGTCTGAGCCTGGCTTATGACTATTTGCTTTTTGGAGTGTGTCCAATCAAGTGTCGTAGGGTTTGTAACATTATTATTGTTGTTAGTTTCACATGTTTGTAATGTTAGCATTTTGTTAGAGGATATGTTAGGATTATAGTTAGTTATCAAGTCATTGTTAGAATACTACGTTATATGTATGATTAGTAATATTGTGATAAGACTGTAATTCTTAGATGTAGCTTATGTTGTATCTATTATTCTCTTTACAGCCAGTTAGTTAGTTAGTTAGTAGTTAGTAGTTAGTAGTTAGTACAGTTAGTACGTTAGCTCAGTTCAGTCAGTTGAATGAGATTAGGCTCAGGGCTATAGAAGCATATGCCATAGCAGAGCTCAGTAGACTAGAACTCAGTACTGTATAAGACGTCAGCGGTTAACAGTTTAACCCTGACGCAGTAATTGCACAAGGAAGATAATAACGAGCGAGTAACGCACTAGAGAGATAAGGTCAGCAGACGACCCTAAACAGAAGTGTTGTAGAGGTAGCAGAGCGTGGCGAGCAGTTCCCCCCCCCCCCTGCACAGCTGAGTGACCAGTGGCGACCCTTCCAGGGCTTTGTTGTGTGCTGTAAGAGTCTGGCAGTGTGTATAGCAGACGAGAACAGGCAAGAGAGGGCAAGCCGAGACGAACGTTCCACCGAACGTCCAGCATCATAACCTTGTATTAGTAAAGCATTGTATTTGTATCGATATTAAGTATTACTATTTGTATGTTTCTATATGTATTTAGTATTTTAAATAATTAAAATAATTATTTGTGGCTGAACCACTGGTGTTTTTAAGTAATAGTAACGTTATTGTTATAACTGTTGATTGTAGTAATCATTCCCTAGACAGAGTCATAGTAATACTAATCAACGTATCGCTAGGGACCTTTATCTATATATATATCCCCTGTTATGAAAGTAATTATTCGTGGTTCGACATTTTGGGGACCAGAAATATATAGATAAGAATAGAATTTTCGACAGACATCTGGAGAAAAGCATAAACTATTTTATTTTGAAACTATATTTGAAGATGTATGGCGAGGCGTGTGGGCGGAGACTTTGTGTTGTGTACCGGGACGCGTGGTCTTCTCAGTTTTCTTCTTCAGTTTCAAACAATCGTAACGCTTCTTTACAATAGGCACAGATGTCTCTTAGTCTGGATTCTTTTGTGGCAGACTTGTTTGATCTTTGTTGAGGCGTGCTATAAGTTGATACTTTTGCTCTTTGTGCTTTAAGTTGATACTCTTACTCTCTGTGCTTTAAGTGGATACTTTTGCTCTTTGTGCTACAAGTTGATACTTTTGCTCTTTGTGCTATAAGTTGATATTTTTGCTATTTGTGCTGTAAGTTGAACGTGTTCTTCTATGTGCCTGAGAGTTTTTCCATACTTTGGTACAGTAAGATATTATTATTTTTCCTTTGACTGCGACTGTTACTTCCTAAGTCTTTCTTACAGAACAAAGTATCTTCTCTGTCGACGTATGTTTGTACAACGTCATCTCTATTCCGGGATCCGGCAACTGCCTGTTCCTATCAGTGGGTTATTTCTTGACACAACCATTTGATGAAGGCAATGCACTCTCACTACGACATAGGGCAGAGCACTCTCACTACGACATAGGGCAGTGCACTCTCACTACGACATAGGGCAATGCACTCTCACTACGACATGGGGCAGTGCACTCTCACTACGACATAGGGCAGTGCACTCTCACTACGACATAGGGCAGTGCACTCTCACTACCCCATAGGGCCGTACATTTCCTTGAATGTTATCGAAAATTAGGAGATTTTAAAAGATTTTGTAAAGAATATTATTCCAATCGTATGTCTGGCATTTTACGCTAAGAATCAATGCAGCATTTTCAGAAAATTCGCCCGCCCCTTAAAAAGCATTCTTTTCTTTTTTTAAATTAAATTAAGTGTTAACAAGAGAGACAATATTTGGATCAGCGTGTAAACTGAGAGCATGCAGTTGAGTTTCTTTAAAATTCGTGAAACTCTTTTTTTAATATTTCCTAGATATTTTTGAGCTTTGGTATTGACTTGAAATATTGTTTTGAAAATCATTTAAAGAAAACAGCAGTAATTTTATTGTGATGATATCTCAATAATCCTCCGTTAAGCATTTCAGAAATATTAAAAGTTTAATGGACTTGGCTATTTCAAGAGAAATAATTAATGTTAACTTACAACAAAAAATGAATGTTTCCTTTCACTTACGACTTAATTTCTAACGTGCCCAGTTGTTTTAAATTTATTTTAACCCGTCATGCTTGGTGGGTTATTGCTAGTATTTACATAAGCATGATTATAATGTTTGGGAATGATTTTAAGAAAAAAAAACAATTATTATATAAACATATGAGGTGAGTGAGCGAAATAATTGTAGGGTATGTGGTACATATTTATGAGATCCCTTGATAAGTCTTAACTTGTTATATTTCCTTAAATACGCCTTTGTTATTAATAAAAAATGAAATAATAATATATACAAGTCACTATGTTATGGTTGTCTCGTTCGGTTGTTTGCTTGTCTCCGTATCTAAACAAGTCAATGTCTTATATTTGCTTGTCTCCGTATCTAAACAAGTCAATGTCTTATATTTGCTTGTCTCCGTATCTAAACAAGTCAATGTCTTATATTTACTTGTCTCCGTATCTAAACAAGTCAATGTCTTATATTTGCTTGTCTCCGTATCTAAACAAGTCAATGTCTTATATTTACTTGTATCCGTATCTAAACAAGTCAATGTCTTATATTTGCTTGTCTCCGTATCTAAACAAGTCAATGTCTTATATTTGCTTGTATCCGTATCTAAACAAGTCAATGTCTTATATTTGCTTGTCTCCGTATCTAAACAAGTCAATGTCTTATATTTGCTTGTCTCCGTATCTAAACAAGTCAATGTCTTATATTTGCTTGTATCCGTATCTAAACAAGTCAATGTCTTATATTTGCTTGTCTCCGTATCTAAACAAGTCAATGTCTTATATTTGCTTGTATCCGTATCTAAACAAGTCAATGTCTTACATTTCATTCCGTAGAACATTGGGTAAACGGAAAATTCACAACAAAATTCTTAAGCTATCATAGTAAGCCAGCACCGGGTTTTATAGAACTATAAATAAACGCGCGTGTCACTACAATTTAATAATAAAAAAGGAAACCTACATTTTTTATTAGGATTTATGTTTATTGAAAGGACATTTCGAAATAGTTTATTAATTTTAAAAAATCAATCCCTAGAAAGTCACACGCTTAAACAAACACAAAATTCGATCACGTTTTTTTCTCACCTTTGACCTATTGCGTCGTGTCGGGGTTTGAACATTGTTTATCTTGTAGGCAGTGGCGTAGCTAGAGTTAGTGACGCCTGTGGGTGGGACAAGCTTTTTGCCGCTCCTCGCCACACAAAAGCTCTGCCTTAGGCATAAAGTACCGACCCCTATATAAGGAAACAAGTGCTGCACGGGGTCCACCCCCAAGCCTACGCCACTGCTTGAAGGGTGTGTCCCAAATGACTGGGGCAGGGGTACAGAAAAGAGCCCTAATGTTTTTCTGGTCAGCCGTTATTTTATATGGAGGGCATTGTTAAGGGGCTGAGGTTAAGGTTAATAGATTCTCACGTCTTTGAGATAGAGGGGATTGTTTCTTTACATACTATTATGTTTCGGGCTTTCCAGACTTCGCATAATTTTGGGGTTAACGACGGAACATTCTAATTGACTGGAAATTATGCGGCATGGATATGTTGAAATATAACATTCCTGCGCCACCCAGGGACGTCATTTGGGTAGGGCAGGGTGGGGCTTTTACTCCCACCCTAAATTTGCATGTATTTAAATTGCTAGTAGTGACGCCTCTAGTAATAAACAACTTAACAAGCCGACCAAGTTTCGGTTCCCCCCCCCCTCTTTAAAAAAACAACAACTGAAATGACCCCCCCCCCCTCTTTAAAAAAAACCAACTGAAATGACCCCCCCCTCTTTAAAAAAACAACAACTGAAATGACCCCCCCTCTTTAAAAAAAAACAACTGAAATGATCCCCCCCCCCCTCTTTAAAAAAACAACAACTGAAATGACCCCCCCCCCTCTTTAAAAAAACAACAACTGAAATGACCCCCCCCTCTTTAAAAAAACAACAACTGAAATGACCCCCCCCCTCTTTAAAAAAACAACAACTGAAATGACCCCCCCCCTCTTTAAAAAAACAACAACTGAAATGACCCCCCCCCTCTTTAAAAAAAACAACTGAAATGACCCCCCCCTCTTTAAAAAAAAAACAACTGAAATGACCCCCCCCCCTCTTTAAAAAAACAAAAACTGAAATGACCCCCCCTCTTTAAAAAAACAACAACTGAAATGACCCCCCCCCCTTTAAAAAAAAACAACTGAAATGACCCCCCCCCTCTTTAAAAAAACAACAACTGAAATGACCCCCCCTCCTTTAAAAAAAAACAACTGAAATGACCCCCCCCCTCTTTAAAAAAAAACAACTGAAATGACCCCCCCCTCTTTAAAAAAACAACAACTGAAATGACCCCCCCCTCTTTAAAAAAACAACAACTGAAATGACCCCCCCCTCTTTAAAAAAACAACAACTGAAATGACCCCCCCCCTCTTTAAAAAAAACAACTGAAATGACCCCCCCCCTCTTTAAAAAAAAAACAACTGAAATGACCCCCCCCCCTCTTTAAAAAAAACAACTGAAATGACCCCCCCCCCCTCTTTAAAAAAAACAACTGAAATGACCCCCCCCCCTCTTTAAAAAAACAACAACTGAAATGACCCCCCCCCCTCTTTAAAAAAACAACAACTGAAATGACCCCCCCTCTCTTTAAAAAAAAACAACTGAAATGACCCCCCCCCCCCCTCTTTAAAAAAAAACAACTGAAATGACCCCCCCCCCCCCGGGGCCACCTATGAAAGTAGAGAATCGTATATCAGACATAACTCTTCTTGACAAGTGGGTTGGGAGAACCCCCCCCCCCTCTTGACAATGGGGTTGGGAGAACCCCCCCCCTCTTGACAATGGGGTTGGGAGAAAAGAGCTGAGATCAAGCAGTTAGGAGAGTGTAGTTGGCATAGATCAGGAGATGACAGTTGACCATTTTTGAACATAGGAAGAGATGAGACGTTACAGTTGAACAGTTTAGAAACAGCCCTATAGCTATAGCGGTACATATAGATAGATATTTGACAGCGGCACCAACAGAAGAGATTTATATCTTAGAAATAAACACACACTGTTTCATCATCTGGACACCTGCAGTTTCAGTTGTTTGGATTTCAGTCAAGTCTACTTTGTGCTTTGTCCGTCCAAACGCCTACATACTCAACATGCAAATCACAGAGAGGAGCGGTCCTGTACTGACCACTACTAAATCAATATAGGATGTGATAAGTCAGGACCGGAGCCCTCCTCCGTAACAACCGTTCTGTAACAGGATCATAATGCTACTGTAGCATTCTGCCCCCTCTCCCCCCACGCAAATTTAGCATCGTCTAGATAAAATCCGTTATTTGATTTGATTGAGATTAGCATAGCCAGCCCTTGCATCAGTAGCAATGATAGCATAGCCAACCCTTGCATCAGTACCAATGTTAGCATAGCCAGCCCATACATCAGTACCAATGTTAGCATAGCCAGCCCTTTCATCAGTACCAATGTTAGCATAGCCAGCCCTTTCATCAGTACCAATGTTAGCATAGCCAGCCCATACATCAGTACCAATGTTAGCATAGCCAGCCCATGCATCAGTACCAATGTTAGCATAGCCAGCCCATGCATCAGTACCAATGTTAGCATAGCCAGCCCATGCATCAGTACCAATGTTAGCATAGCCAGCCCATACATCAGTACCAATGTTAGCATAGCCAGCCCATACATCAGTACCAATGTTAGCATAGCCAGCCCATGCATCAGTACCAATGTTAGCATAGCCAGCCCATACATCAGTACCAATGTTAGCATAGCCAGCCCATACATCAGTACCAATGTTAGCATAGCCAGCCCATACATCAGTACCAATGTTAGCATAGCCAGCCCATTCATCAGTACCAATGTTAGCATAGCCAGCCCATGCATCAGTACCAATGTTAGCATAGCCAGCCCATACATCAGTACCAATGTTAGCATAGCCAGCAAATGCATCAGTACCAATGTTAGCATAGCCAGCCCATGCATCAGTACCAATGTTAGCATAGCCAGCCCATGCATCAGTACCAATGTTAGCATAGCCAGCCCATGCATCAGTACCAATGTTAGCATAGCCAGCCCATGCATCAGTACCAATGTTAGCATAGCCAGCCCATGCATCAGTACCAATGTTAGCATAGCCAGCCCATGCATCAGTACCAATGTTAGCATAGCCAGCCCATACATCAGTACCAATGTTAGCATAGCCAGCAAATACATCAGTACCAATGTTAGCATAGCCAGCCCATGCATCAGTACCAATGTTAGCATAGCCAGCCCATACATCAGTACCAATGTTAGCATAGCCAGCCCATGCATCAGTACCAATGTTAGCATAGCCAGCCCATACATCAGTACCAATGTTAGCATAGCCAGCAAATGCATCAGTACCAATGTTAGCATAGCCAGCAAATGCATCAGTACCAATGTTAGCATAGCCAGCAAATGCATCAGTACCAATGTTAGCATAGCCAGCAAATGCATCAGTACCAATGTTAGCATAGCCAGCCCATACATCAGTACCAATGTTAGCATAGCCAGCAAATGCATCAGTACCAATGTTAGCATAGCCAGCCCATACATCAGTACCAATGTTAGCATAGCCAGCAAATGCATCAGTACCAATGTTAGCATAGCCAGCCCATGCATCAGTACCAATGTTAGCATAGCCAGCCCATGCATCAGTACCAATGTTAGCATAGCCAGCCCTTTCATCAGTACCAATGTTAGCATAGCCAGCCCTTTCATCAGTACCAATGTTAGCATAGCCAGCCCTTTCATCAGTACCAATGTTAGCATAGCCAGCAAATGCATCAGTACCAATGTTAGCATAGCCAGCCCTTTCATCAGTACCAATGTTAGCATAGCCAGCCCATGCATCAGTACCAATGTTAGCATAGCCAGCAAATGCATCAGTACCAATGTTAGCATAGCCAGCAAATGCATCAGTACCAATGTTAGCATAGCCAGCCCATGCATCAGTACCAATGTTAGCATAGCCAGCCCATACATCAGTACCAATGTTAGCATAGCCAGCCCATGCATCAGTACCAATGTTAGCATAGCCAGCCCATACATCAGTACCAATGTTAGCATAGCCAGCAAATGCATCAGTACCAATGTTAGCATAGCCAGCAAATGCATCAGTACCAATGTTAGCATAGCCAGCAAATGCATCAGTACCAATGTTAGCATAGCCAGCAAATGCATCAGTACCAATGTTAGCATAGCCAGCAAATGCATCAGTACCAATGTTAGCATAGCCAGCCCATGCATCAGTACCAATGTTAGCATAGCCAGCAAATGCATCAGTACCAATGTTAGCATAGCCAGCCCATACATCAGTACCAATGTTAGCATAGCCAGCAAATGCATCAGTACCAATGTTAGCATAGCCAGCCCATGCATCAGTACCAATGTTAGCATAGCCAGCAAATGCATCAGTACCAATGTTAGCATAGCCAGCCCATACATCAGTACCAATGTTAGCATAGCCAGCAAATGCATCAGTACCAATGTTAGCATAGCCAGCCCATACATCAGTACCAATGTTAGCATAGCCAGCAAATGCATCAGTACCAATGTTAGCATAGCCAGCCCATGCATCAGTACCAATGTTAGCATAGCCAGCCCATGCATCAGTACCAATGTTAGCATAGCCAGCCCTTTCATCAGTACCAATGTTAGCATAGCCAGCCCTTTCATCAGTACCAATGTTAGCATAGCCAGCCCTTTCATCAGTACCAATGTTAGCATAGCCAGCAAATGCATCAGTACCAATGTTAGCATAGCCAGCCCTTTCATCAGTACCAATGTTAGCATAGCCAGCCCATGCATCAGTACCAATGTTAGCATAGCCAGCAAATGCATCAGTACCAATGTTAGCATAGCCAGCAAATGCATCAGTACCAATGTTAGCATAGCCAGCCCATGCATCAGTACCAATGTTAGCATAGCCAGCAAATGCATCAGTACCAATGTTAGCATAGCCAGCCCTTTCATCAGTACCAATGTTAGCATAGCCAGCCCATGCATCAGTACCAATGTTAGCATAGCCAGCAAATGCATCAGTACCAATGTTAGCATAGCCAGCCCATGCATCAGTACCAATGTTAGCATAGCCAGCAAATGCATCAGTACCAATGTTAGCATAGCCAGCCCATGCATCAGTACCAATGTTAGCATAGCCAGCAAATGCATCAGTACCAATGTTAGCATAGCCAGCCCATGCATCAGTACCAATGTTAGCATAGCCAGCCCATGCATCAGTACCAATGTTAGCATAGCCAGCCCATGCATCAGTACCAATGTTAGCATAGCCAGCCCTTTCATCAGTACCAATGTTAGCATAGCCAGCCCATGCATCAGTACCAATGTTAGCATAGCCAGCAAATGCATCAGTACCAATGTTAGCATAGCCAGCCCATGCATCAGTACCAATGTTAGCATAGCCAGCAAATGCATCAGTACCAATGTTAGCATAGCCAGCCCATGCATCAGTACCAATGTTAGCATAGCCAGCCCATGCATCAGTACCAATGTTAGCATAGCCAGCCCATGCATCAGTACCAATGTTAGCATAGCCAGCCCATGCATCAGTACCAATGTTAGCATAGCCAGCAAATACATCAGTACCAATGTTAGCATAGCCAGCAAATGCATCAGTACCAATGTTAGCATAGCCAGCAAATGCATCAGTACCAATGTTAGCATAGCCAGCCCATGCATCAGTAGCAATGTTAGCATAGCCAGCCCATGCATCAGTACCAATGTTAGCATAGCCAGCAAATGCATCAGTACCAATGTTAGCATAGCCAGCCCATGCATCAGTACCAATGTTAGCATAGCCAGCCCATGCATCAGTAGCAATGTTAGCATAGCCAGCAAATGCATCAGTAGCAATGTTAGCATAGCCAGCCCATGCATCAGTAGCAATGTTAGCATAGCCAGCCCATACATTAGTACCAATGTTAGCATAGCCAGCCCATACATCAGTACCAATGTTAGCATAGCCAGCAAATGCATCAGTACCAATGTTAGCATAGCCAGCCCTTTCATCAGTACCAATGTTAGCATAGCCAGCCCATGCATCAGTACCAATGTTAGCATAGCCAGCCCTTTTATCAGTACCAATGTTAGCATAGCCAGCCCTTTCATCAGTACAAATGTTAGCATAGCCAGCCCTTTCATCAGTACCAATGTTAGCATAGCCAGCCCTTTCATCAGTACCAATGTTAGCATAGCCAGCCCTTTCATCAGTACCAATGTTAGCATAGCCAGCCCTTTCATCAGTACCAATGTTAGCATAGCCAGCCCTTTCATCAGTACCAATGTTAGCATAGCCAGCCCTTTCATCAGTACCAATGTTAGCATAGCCAGCCCTTTCATTAGTACCAATGTTAGCATAGCCAGCCCATGCATCAGTACCAATGTTAGCATAGCCAGCCCATGCATCAGTACCAATGTTAGCATAGCCAGCCCATGCATCAGTACCAATGTTAGCATAGCCAGCCCTTTCATCAGTACCAATGTTAGCATAGCCAGCCCTTTCATCAGTACCAATGTTAGCATAGCCAGCCCTTTCATCAGTACCAATGTTAGCATAGCCAGCCCTTTCATCAGTACCAATGTTAGCATAGCCAGCCCTTTCATTAGTACCAATGTTAGCATAGCCAGCCCATGCATCAGTACCAATGTTAGCATAGCCAGCCCATGCATCAGTACCAATGTTAGCATAGCCAGCCCATGCATCAGTACCAATGTTAGCATAGCCAGCCCTTTCATCAGTACCAATGTTAGCATAGCCAGCCCTTTCATTAGTACCAATGTTAGCATAGCCAGCCCATGCATCAGTACCAATGTTAGCATAGCCAGCCCATGCATCAGTACCAATGTTAGCATAGCCAGCAAATGCATCAGTACCAATGTTAGCATAGCCAGCCCATGCATCAGTAGCAATGTTAGCATAGCCAGCCCATGCATCAGTACCAATGTTAGCATAGCCAGCAAATGCATCAGTACCAATGTTAGCATAGCCAGCCCATGCATCAGTACCAATGTTAGCATAGCCAGCCCATGCATCAGTAGCAATGTTAGCATAGCCAGCAAATGCATCAGTAGCAATGTTAGCATAGCCAGCCCATGCATCAGTAGCAATGTTAGCATAGCCAGCCCATACATTAGTACCAATGTTAGCATAGCCAGCCCATACATCAGTACCAATGTTAGCATAGCCAGCAAATGCATCAGTACCAATGTTAGCATAGCCAGCAAATGCATCAGTACCAATGTTAGCATAGCCAGCAAATGCATCAGTACCAATGTTAGCATAGCCAGCAAATGCAACAGTACCAATGTTAGCATAGCCAGCCCATGCATCAGTACCAATGTTAGCATAGCCAGCAAATGCATCAGTACCAATGTTAGCATAGCCAGCAAATGCATCAGTACCAATGTTAGCATAGCCAGCAAATGCATCAGTACCAATGTTAGCATAGCCAGCCCATGCATCAGTACCAATGTTAGCATAGCCAGCCCATGCATCAGTACCAATGTTAGCATAGCCAGCAAATGCATCAGTACCAATGTTAGCATAGCCAGCCCATACATTAGTACCAATGTTAGCATAGCCAGCCCATACATTAGTACCAATGTTAGCATAGCCAGCCCATGCATCAGTACCAATGTTAGCATAGCCAGCCCATGCATCAGTAGCAATGTTAGCATAGCCAGCCCATACATTAGTACCAATGTTAGCATAGCCAGCCCATGCATCAGTAGCAATGTTAGCATAGCCAGCCCATACATTAGTACCAATGTTAGCATAGCCAGCCCATACATCAGTACCAATGTTAGCATAGCCAGCAAATGCATCAGTAGCAATGTTAGCATAGCCAGCCCATGCATCAGTACCAATGTTAGCATAGCCAGCAAATGCATCAGTACCAATGTTAGCATAGCCAGCCCATGCATCAGTACCAATGTTAGCATAGCCAGCCCATGCATCAGTAGCAATGTTAGCATAGCCAGCAAATGCATCAGTAGCAATGTTAGCATAGCCAGCCCATGCATCAGTAGCAATGTTAGCATAGCCAGCCCATACATTAGTACCAATGTTAGCATAGCCAGCCCATACATCAGTACCAATGTTAGCATAGCCAGCAAATGCATCAGTACCAATGTTAGCATAGCCAGCCCATGCATCAGTAGCAATGTTAGCATAGCCAGCCCATGCATCAGAACCAATGTTAGCATAGCCAGCAAATGCATCAGTAGCAATGTTAGCATAGCCAGCCCATGCATCAGTAGCAATGTTAGCATAGCCAGCCCATGCATCAGTAGCAATGTTAGCATAGCCAGCCCATGCATCAGTAGCAATGTTAGCATAGCCAGCCCATACATTAGTACCAATGTTAGCATAGCCAGCCCATGCATCAGTAGCAATGTTAGCATAGCCAGCAAATGCATCAGTACCAATGTTAGCATAGCCAGCCCATGCATCAGTACCAATGTTAGCATAGCCAGCAAATGCATCAGTACCAATGTTAGCATAGCCAGCAAATGCATCAGTACCAATGTTAGCATAGCCAGCAAATGCATCAGTACCAATGTTAGCATAGCCAACCCTTTCATCAGTAGCAATGTTAGCATAGCCAGCCCTTTCATCAGTAGCAATGTTAGCCTAGCCAGCCCATACATTAGTAGCAATGACATTTCCTGAAATTCACTGAACATACATGATCAGAGTTATAAATATGCGTTCAATCTGTTCAAGTGTTGGCACATTTCTCATGTCACGTTTGACCAAGCACCTGGTATAACATTATTAAACTTCTTGTTTAGTGACAATGATCAAAATTGACATTTTTCCTCACGGTAAAACATGATTGAACTGACAAAGAAAACGCTCATTCGATGCCATTTACTTGTGTTTTGATTTGGGACTGGCGTTCGGAGTCGGAGGCTTACCCAAAATCAAGCCCACAAGGTTTGGCCCGGGGGGAAAAGGGGGGGGGGGATTATTTAAAAAAAAAATCATTTTAGTTTCAAAATATATCTTTTTGCAATTGTATTTTCTAGTTTTAAGTATTTTTGGGGTACGAAGGGATGTGCTACATTCGTAAAACGTTGTCATTCTAATAATCATGTGATGGAACGTTGGGTTGGTTCGTAGTCATACTCAGTTAAGTTGAAGTTCGGGTTCGGTCGTCAGCTGGGTTCGGTTCGATTCCGATCTCTAATGAGCATTCCGCGCTTTTCTGCTCCTGATATAAATAATTCTAAATAAATAGTGGAATAATATATATTTATAAAATCAATACTATATATATTATCCTATAAATTTAATATAACTAATAATTATAGTACATTCATTAAATGTTTTAACAAATTTTGACTGTATTTAATTTTAATTACATCTTTCTGTAAAAATAAATACTCTAGTCAATTATTTTATAAGAATATTGAACTCATAAACTATACTACAAATTTACTGTAAGCTTTTTTTACGCGCGCTAAATGAAGGGATTACCGCTTCTAAATTTTTATTAGTAATGAAAAACCACCAATTTTAACTTTATCTCAGACTCAGCAATAATGTAATTGGGACCTCGGTAAATAGGGTGATCAGTTTTTAATCTTGTAACTCTATACCAACAACGGATTAAGAACGAATTTTCTTCTTATTTTCTTTTATTTGTAAGTTTTTAAATACAATCTGAAGATAAAAATGTTTACATCATGTAAAGTGTGATATAGGAATGATATAACCGGCGAAACTATGTTTTTTTTTTCAATTTTAACAAAAATAAATGATACCTATTTTCGATAAGTTAGACGGTGGTGAGCTGACTGAAACTGAATCAAGGTGTCAATGTAAAATTTAAATTTCAGAAACACAGAAAAAAAGGTGTTTGGCATAGGCCTAATTGTTTTTATCAAAATTTTAACTTTATTTTTTTTTTCTCCCATTGTTGGAAGTCTTGATTTTCGTTAAAATAAGGGATTACCCTACACTACATACTACTTAAACTACTTACTAAATCACTAGTCATTGTATTTTGTCATTGGTGATGGTCATCACTCATTGGTGACATACTGTGGACAGTATGTCAGTATTACTGAGAGAGATACTGTCATGCATCATACAGTTACAGGCAATACTCTTCAATACAGGTCAAAAGTGTAATTCAAAATTGTCAATCAAAATAGACTTAAAGTACTTCTAAGACTTCTAGTACTAGTAGTTAAGGGTACCTTAGTTAATTAGTAGTAATAGTACAGATGTAGTAAGGCCTGATACAGTACTTTTTGACTAAAATTTAGTCACCAAGAAGTCCTTAATTTATAATTTAGTCTTTAACTTAGACTTAAATTAATAAAATGTCTTTAAAAATTGGGTAAAATTTAAAAGTGTAGTTAGCAGCATGGTTTTGCCAAGATTTGTCTCACGCTAAGATGGCTCTAAGCGCAGTGACAGTGAATCTTTGGGGAATTCTAACACTGGACTTAGGGTGCATAGTCATAGACTTAGACCAATAGTTGGTCCAGAGCAGATATTTGTAAGATAACTTTCCTGTTCTTCACAAACTAAATTGCCTAATTTGTGTTCAAAATATCAATTTACATTTTAAAAAATTTTAGTTTAATTTTAATCTGATCATTGAGCATTTGACTGACATTGACATAATACTCACTTTTTGTATAAAAAAGAAAACATTTGAGGCTCAGGAAAGAAAAACCTACATAAATTGGTCATTTATTATGTGTTAGTGTTACTTTTAGTTCAACAACCTCCCTTCTGTTCTACCTATCCTCCAATGTACTTTGATGTAATACATGGTTAAAATAGTAATCTAAGTCTACTGAGTCAGGCATACATCAATCTAAACTTGTCACAGTTTTAAACTTAACTATTTATATATTTTGAATTTTTTTTAAAATCAAGTTTAAGTTTATGCATAGACTATAGATAAATAGTAGAATGTAGACCTATGTGTTTTAAACATATATTATTTTAGTGGCTAAAAATATGGGTAGATCGGATACTATTCACATGTAAACTTATGCAGATGCATTTGATATATGGGTGTCAAAAAGACTTCACTTGTCACACTCAAGAAATGTTCATATCTTATTGTCCTGTCTTTTGATTCAAGCTTCCAAATACCTTGTCCAACTATTTCCTTCAAACATCTTGAACGCAGTCCTTCATTTATTATCCCACTCAAGCAGCAACTTTCTTTTCTTTTCAAAAGGCTATAATTCTTAGGCATTGAAATGTCAGAGTCTAGACGCAAGAAAAGTCCTTACGAGCAAGGAGAATTAAAGCCTAGTCCCGATCGACATGTCAAAAAAAAGAAGAGCAAAAAGAGTAAAAAGTCTCACCCACTTCCCCCAGAGGCTAAGCCTCATATTGGAACAGGGGATGATGATGATGATGTACAAATCATGTACGTGCAGAGGAGTCCACTTTGGTCTAAAGCTATGATAAGTTCAATTCAAAATAATCATAGATTTAAAAAAAATTTTTGGGTTCATTTCAAGAAATTTCACTGAAAAACACACTTTATTGTTGCAACTTCTTAACTGTTCTTAAAAAAATTTATAAATTATTTTTTTTTTGTTGCCAAATGGATCAGGACCTTATTTTGTTTTCTTTGATTGTCCATTAATATCAAACTATTTATAATAAATAATTAAAATTTATTTACAGTTAATGACTTTTTTCTTTTGCTGGAAGCTCAAAAGTGTATAATATTGTAATTATATTTATTTGTTATGTCAATTTTTTTTTAATACGACAGTGAAGCAGTTGACCACGGCGAAGAAGAGAGTGGAAGCTTGACCATCAAACCCCCGCAGCTTCAGGCCCTGAAGCATCGTGATAAGAGCCACAAACACAAGCGTGACAAGCACAGACTCCATGAGAACAGCACCTCCAGAGACAGAGCCCGTGCCGACAGTAAGTGTATTGATTTTTATAAAATGTTAAGTAGTCAGAATGGTTTTCAGATGCACCGTAAAATGGTTGTCATCAGATGTTGCTGTGGAAGAGGTACCAATTTATGTTCTATTTTGAAAATTTATCATCATCATCATTAGTGGCACTACAGCCCATGTAGGGCCCTGGCCTGCTCCACCACACCTTTCCATTCGGATCGATCCATGGCTTTCCGCCTCCATGTGGGAACCCCCAACTGGTGTAAGTCCTACTCTACATCTTCGATCCATCTCAGTCTTGTTTGACCGGTGATCCGTCTTCCCCTAGGTTTCTGATTTTGAAAATTTTGTATATTTTGACTTTTTAAAAAATTATTATGTTTTTAGACTATTGCATTCTTGGCTTTCATTTCATGACTTATTGATTTGAGTTTTTAGATTTCTAATAGGTAATTTTAATTCTAAATAAAAAAAGGTAGAATTAAAATTTTCATATCTGTTTTATGATTTTGAAAAAAAAGAAAAAGTTAATGTGTATCAGTTTTATTTAACACTGCTTATTGATTTCAAGTTGAACTTTGATGTATTCTGTGGCTTCAGAACAAGATGGATACAGGGATAAGGTCAACGACATGTCACGGGAATTCAGGGACGCCAGAGAGATCGTCAGGGAGAGGAAAAAGGAAAGAGAAATGAAAGAGAAAGAGGTAGCCAGAGAGATCAAGGAAAGGGAGGCTCGGAAGAGAGAAGAGTCGATTAAAGAAAGGTAAAAAGAAAAATTGAAAGTCGGCTATTCTCAAATTTGTTTTGCAATGTTTAAGTTTGCTCAGGTTCCTTCATTCTAATGATTTAGAGGGTTGGATTTGGACTGTGGTCAAGCATGTTAAGCATTGGACTTTGGTCAAGCATGTTAAGCATTGGACTTTGGTCAAGCATGTTAAGCATTAGACTTTGGTCAAGCATGTTAAGCATTGGACTTTGTTCAATCATGTTAAGCATTGGAGTGTGGTCAAGCATATTAAGCATTGGACTGTGGTCAAGCATATTAAGCATAGGACTGTGGTCAACCATATTATGCATTGGACTGGTCAAGCATATTAAGCATTGGACTGTGGTCAAGCTGGTTAAGCATATTAAGCAATGGACTGTGGTCAAGCATATTAAGCAATGGACTGTGGTCAAGCATATTAAGCAATGGACTGTGGTTAAGCATATTAAGCATAGCAAGTTTAAAATCATATTAAACTGTTATTGATTTTTAGTAAATGTTTTTTTTGTTTTTTTTATTCTAAGAAACCAAATACTGTTATCTATTTACCATGGGACACCAGTGTTTCAAGATGAGTAAGACACAAACAGTTGGTCTCAATAAAACATAGTTAAGCTTTAATTCAAATACAAAATAAAATTTGCAGATGTTCTTGGCTAATGCCTTCATCAGTAAGATCAAAACAGAAATTGCAAGAATTTATAATAATGTTTTTTTATTTATATAATATACATATTTTATCTAACCTATTAAAAATCAAAGGAAAAGGGGCAGAAATGAGTCACTCACAAAAACAGAGAAAAGAAAATATTAAAGATTCAAAAATAAAATTTTTCTACCATCCAGAGAAAGACTTGAGAAAATGGAACTAGAGAGGAGGAGGGAACGAATGATCAGAGAGGAGAAGGTGATGAGGCAGCCAAAAAGAAAGGAAGACCGCAGGCAGTTTTTAGGTATGTGGACTTGTGGTATTTTAAAGTTAAATATAAAATGTCTCTAGGAAAATGGAGGGGACTCATCAGAAATGTGGATACTTCTATAGTCCTGAGAAACATATCTTGTTGCACTGAAAATGGAGGGGACTCATCAGAAATGTGGATACCTCTATAGTCCTGAGAAACATATCTTGTTGCACTGAAAATGGAGGGGACTCATCAGAAATGTGGATACCTCTATAGTCCTGAGAAACATATCTTGTTGCACTGATTATTGTGACACAAAACTTTGGTTCAATTGTCTAAATTCTTTTGAAATCAGTTAGCACGCTACTTTATTGAATGAAAACATCACAACAATATTCAGCAAACATCACAACAATATTCAGCAAACATCACAACAATATTCAGCAAACATCACAACAATATTCAGCAAACATCACAACAATATTCAGCAAACATCACAACAATATTCAGCAAACATCACAACAATATTAAAAAAATATCACAACAATATTCAGCAAACATCACAACAATATTAAAAAAATATCACAACAATATTCAGCAAACATCACAATATTCAATGCATTGTCCAGAAAACTTCAACTCATCTTTCTCATGCTGGACAGCAGATGTGTAGATGAGAACTTATTTAGAGGGATGGCTGCATCCTCGTTCATTTATATCTTTTATTATTTTTTTTTAATGCTCCCAAAAATTAAGACATGTTTTAAAAATTTCCATACACAAAAGCATTTGGTTTAAATTATCTTAAAAATAGTCTTAAGTTTATATCTCAAATTTGTATCTTAAAAATAGTCTTAAGTTTTGATTAATGTTTTATAAGGGGAATTTTGATGTTCAAGAAGTAAAAATTTAAAATAAAATACTCAAGCAGATCACACAGTGGAGGGCAGGAGAGATCGCGAGAAGCAGAGGATAGACGACCGCCACACAGATGACCATCATCGCAGTCGCAGCAGGGATCAGGACAAATTGTCCAATGAAAAAAGTCGTGATTTTCCACCACCTCCTAGGCTGCAGGAGAGTAAAAGTAGGTCACCGGGAAACTTCTTTTTACATTATAAAAATAATGGCAACGCTAGTTGTGTTTGCTATTACTGGCAATTATTGTTTGTTATCCTGGCAATATAGAACCTTGCCATACATCTTTGACACTGTCAAGACCCAGTTCAAATGACTTTGGAAACTGGTATCATCAGGTCTGTCCAACTATGACATGCTGTGTCTACCAATGGTATCATCAGGTCTGTCCAACTATGTCATGCTTCGTCTACCAATGGTATCATCAAGTCTGTCCAACTATGTCATGCTGTGTCTACCAAGTTTTGCCTGAGACCCACTGATTCAATTCAACTAAATGCTATGGTGCACAAATCTGGTTGTCTTAATTCTTGTATCTTCATCTTCTTCTAAATATTTAGGACCCACAATCAATTTATTGATCATTATGGCTCCTCTGCATGTAGAGGGGATTTGCAATGTCTCTGTGACTGGTGTTGATGAGGATATTTCACTAGTTGCAATGGTTACTTTATTACTTATAATATAAAGTCTTCTGTAGCTGCATGCACTAGTATGAGTTCACTTCTGTAGCTGCATGCACTAGTATGATTTCACTTCTGTAGCTGCATGCACTAGTATGATTTCACTTCTGTAGCTGCATGCACTAGTATGAGTTCACTTCTGTAGCTGCATGCACTAGGCTGAGTTCACTTCTGTAGCTGCATGCACTAGTATGATTTCACTTCTGTAGCTGCATGCACTAGTATGAGTTCACTTCTGTAGCTGCATGCACTAGTATGAGTTCACTTCTGTAGCTGCATGCACTAGTATGAGTTCACTTCTGTAGCTGCATGCACTAGGCTGAGTTCACTTCTGTAGCTGCATGCACTAGTATGATTTCACTTCTGTAGCTGCATGCACTAGTATGATTTCACTTCTGTAGCTGCATGCACTAGTATGAGTTCACTTCTGTAGCTGCATGCACTAGTATGAGTTCACTTCTGTAGCTGCATGCACTAGGCTGAGTTCACTTCTGTAGCTGCATGCACTAGTATGATTTCACTTCTGTAGCTGCATGCACTAGTATGATTTCACTTCTGTAGCTGCATGCACTAGTATGATTTCACTTCTGTAGCTGCATGCACTAGTATGATTTCACTTCTGTAGCTGCATGCACTAGTATGAGTTCACTTCTGTAGCTGCATGCACTAGTATGAGTTCACTTCTGTAGCTGCATGCACTAGTATGATTTCACTTCTGTAGCTGCATGCACTAGTATGATTTCACTTCTGTAGCTGCATGCACTAGTATGAGTTCACTTCTGTAGCTGCATGCACTAGGCTGAGTTCACTTCTGTAGCTGCATGCACTAGTATGATTTCACTTCTGTAGCTGCATGCACTAGTATGAGTTCACTTCTGTAGCTGCATGCACTAGTATGAGTTCACTTCTGTAGCTGCATGCACTAGTATGAGTTCACTTCTGTAGCTGCATGCACTAGGCTGAGTTCACTTCTGTAGCTGCATGCACTAGTATGATTTCACTTCTGTAGCTGCATGCACTAGTATGATTTCACTTCTGTAGCTGCATGCACTAGTATGAGTTCACTTCTGTAGCTGCATGCACTAGTATGAGTTCACTTCTGTAGCTGCATGCACTAGGCTGAGTTCACTTCTGTAGCTGCATGCACTAGTATGATTTCACTTCTGTAGCTGCATGCACTAGTATGATTTCACTTCTGTAGCTGCATGCACTAGTATGATTTCACTTCTGTAGCTGCATGCACTAGTATGATTTCACTTCTGTAGCTGCATGCACTAGTATGAGTTCACTTCTGTAGCTGCATGCACTAGTATGATTTCACTTCTGTAGCTGCATGCACTAGTATGATTTCACTTCTGTAGCTGCATGCACTAGTATGAGTTCACTTCTGTAGCTGCATGCACTAGGCTGAGTTCACTTCTGTAGCTGCATGCACTAGTATGAGTTCACTTCTGTAGCTGCATGCACTAGTATGATTTCACTTCTGTAGCTGCATGCACTAGTATGAGTTCACTTCTGTAGCTGCATGCACTAGTATGAGTTCACTTCTGTAGCTGCATGCACTAGTATGAGTTCACTTCTGTAGCTGCATGCACTAGGCTGAGTTCACTTCTGTAGCTGCATGCACTAGTATGATTTCACTTCTGTAGCTGCATGCACTAGTATGATTTCACTTCTGTAGCTGCATGCACTAGTATGAGTTCACTTCTGTAGCTGCATGCACTAGTATGAGTTCACTTCTGTAGCTGCATGCACTAGGCTGAGTTCACTTCTGTAGCTGCATGCACTAGTATGATTTCACTTCTGTAGCTGCATGCACTAGTATGATTTCACTTCTGTAGCTGCATGCACTAGTATGATTTCACTTCTGTAGCTGCATGCACTAGTATGATTTCACTTCTGTAGCTGCATGCACTAGTATGAGTTCACTTCTGTAGCTGCATGCACTAGTATGAGTTCACTTCTGTAGCTGCATGCACTAGGCTGAGTTCACTTCTGTAGCTGCATGCACTAGTATGATTTCACTTCTGTAGCTGCATGCACTAGTATGATTTCACTTCTGTAGCTGCATGCACTAGTATGATTTCACTTCTGTAGCTGCATGCACTAGTATGATTTCACTTCTGTAGCTGCATGCACTAGTATGAGTTCACTTCTGTAGCTGCATGCACTAGTATGATTTCACTTCTGTAGCTGCATGCACTAGTATGATTTCACTTTAGTAGCTGCATGCACTAGTATGAGTTCACTTCTGTAGCTGCATGCACTAGGCTGAGTTCACTTCTGTAGCTGCATGCACTAGTATGAGTTCACTTCTGTAGCTGCATGCACTAGTATGATTTCACTTCTGTAGCTGCATGCACTAGTATGAGTTCACTTCTGTAGCTGCATGCACTAGTATGAGTTCACTTCTGTAGCTGCATGCACTAGTATGAGTTCACTTCTGTAGCTGCATGCACTAGGCTGAGTTCACTTCTGTAGCTGCATGCACTAGTATGATTTCACTTCTGTAGCTGCATGCACTAGTATGATTTCACTTCTGTAGCTGCATGCACTAGTATGAGTTCACTTCTGTAGCTGCATGCACTAGTATGAGTTCACTTCTGTAGCTGCATGCACTAGGCTGAGTTCACTTCTGTAGCTGCATGCACTAGTATGATTTCACTTCTGTAGCTGCATGCACTAGTATGATTTCACTTCTGTAGCTGCATGCACTAGTATGATTTCACTTCTGTAGCTGCATGCACTAGTATGATTTCACTTCTGTAGCTGCATGCACTAGTATGATTTCACTTCTGTAGCTGCATGCACTAGTATGAGTTCACTTCTGTAGCTGCATGCACTAGTATGAT
Source organism: Omphiscola glabra (assembly GCA_964017045.1). Lineage (NCBI taxonomy): Eukaryota > Metazoa > Mollusca > Gastropoda > Lymnaeidae > Omphiscola > Omphiscola glabra. The sequence continues at coordinate 4,737,087 of OZ024805.1, read as the reverse complement.
TTCACTTCTGTAGCTGCATGCACTAGTATGAGTTCACTTCTGTAGCTGCATGCACTAGGCTGAGTTCACTTCTGTAGCTGCATGCACTAGTATGAGTTCACTTCTGTAGCTGCATGCACTAGTATGAGTTCACTTCTGTAGCTGCATGCACTAGTATGAGTTCACTTCTGTAGCTGCATGCACTAGTATGATTTCACTTCTGTAGCTGCATGCACTAGTATGAGTTCACTTCTGTAGCTGCATGCACTAGTATGAGTTCACTTCTGTAGCTGCATACACTAGTATGAGTTCACTTCTGTAGCTGCATGCACTAGGATGAGTTCACTTCTGTAGCTGCATGCACTAGTAAGAGTTCACTTCTGTAGCTGCATGCACTACTATGAGTTCACTTCTGTAGCTGCAGGTACTAGTACGAGTTCACTTTTTATTTGACAGACTCTAGGAAAGACAACAACAAGAATTCCTCCTCTGTCTCGTCATCTAAATCCTCACTGAAGGCTGATGAGGAGAAGCACTCAGAAGGTGAGCAGGACACCAGGATGGTTGTCGTGGAGGATGACGATATATCAGGTAAGCTGCTAAATATTTTTATTTGGTGACCAACTTGGGGTATTTTCTGTTCACCACCTGTCGGGAAATTGGGGAGGTCCCACTTAGAGGTGATCCATTTTGGAACTGAAATAAGTGCGCAATGTAAAGGAATTTTGTAATATTTGATTCTGTCTTGTTGATGATTCCTGCAGGGAAATATAACAGAGTAGATGAACAGACATGGTATTAATTGATCATTGAGATTATTTTAAAGCTCATGACATCTACAGTTGGAAGGTTGGAAGACATCTAAACATCTGTCAGTCTCTAGAAGTTGTACTCCTCTACACTACCATTTTGAACTGCTTGAGCCAGTTTCCTCTGTAAGGTACGTGGGTGTTACCATTCAAAGAGAGGTCCGCTGCTGGTACGAGCATATTAACAATGTGTGCAACCAGGCAAACAAGACCCTGTGGTTCTTAAGGCATAATCTAAAGATCAGCAACTCCGGTGTGAAAGAAAGAGCCCATAAAGCCTTTGTCCGGCTGCTTTTAGATTATGCATCTTCAGTCTGGGACCCATTTATCCAGAAGAGCATCAACAGGTTGGAGGCGGTCCAGCGACGGGCAGCACGCTTTGTCCTGAATCGCTACAGGAATATCTCTAGTGTTGGCAGCATGCTGGAAACACTGGGCTGGTCACCGTTGGAGGAACTACGACGACTATCCAGGCTCTCCATGATGTACAAGATAAATAATGGGCTGGTCCACTGCTCCAGCATTAAACAGAAACTCGTCCTTTTCCCCCATAGACAGGCCATGATAGGCAGTTCCGGCTCATACCAGCAAGAAGCCAGTATAGGAACTGCACATTCCTGCCAAAGACAATCTTTCAAAAGGAACATTTGTTGCGACAATACTTGATACATTTGCGTCGATTGCCTCAGGCCTTACAACCCCCCAGTGCATGATAACCTCACTAAGTAGCCATTGCAACCAATAAATATCCTCATCAACACCAGGCACATAAACATTGCAAACCCCTCTACATGCATAGAAGCCAGAATGATCAATAAATTGATCGTGGGCCCTTAATATGTAGAAGAAGAAGAAGAAAACTACATTGCATTGGAGTGGGGGGGGGGAGCGATTGAGCAGCTAGCTTGCCTTATTAAGGTCTTCTTGAATTCTCTATGATGCTTGTTGTTTCTAATTCTTACCTAGCTTAATCAGTGGGTCTCAATCAGTGGGTCTTTGCATAAAGGGACTCAGTCCTGGCAATGAACTTGTTTTAACCTTTGCCTTGTAGTTCATATAATTCATTTTTTTAACCTTTGCCTTGTAGTTCATATCATTCATTTTTTTAACCTTTGCCTTGTAGTTCATATAATTCATTGTTTTAACCTTTGCCCTGTAGTTCATATTAGTCATTGTTTAACCTTTGCCTTGTAGTTCATATAATTCATTGTTTTAACCTTTGCCCTGTAGTTCATATAAGTCATTGTTTAACCTTTGCCCTGTAGTTCATATAAGTCATTGTTTTAACCTTTGCCCTGTAGTTCATATAAGTCATTGAAATTTGAATAACTTTATAAGTTAGGAGAAAAACGTATTTTATTTAAGAATGCCTTGTGTGTCATTTACCAGTGCCAGAGAAGAGCTACAAATCTAGAGACAAGGACAGGAACGAAGAGCCTGAAGTGGCACACAGGAAAACAGAAGCTGACCCCATGGAGCCAAAAGTGAAAAATCAAGAGGAGGATGCCGATGATGAGGATGATGAGGAGGACGAGGAGGAGAGTGAGGAGTCAGACTCTGATTCTGATGATTCCAGTTCAGGTAGGCACCAGTCTGGTCACTTAACTCACTGCATTTCATTTCTATAACGAAGCCGTCTTAGGCAGGAAATTTAACATTATTATCAAATATGACTCTGCCAATCTACTAAGGAAGGCATCTAAAAATAAACCGTTCATCAGACACTCTTTATGCTTAGCATCCATTTGTAAATGCTGAGTTTTGATTGGTTTAGGAAAATGCTGTGTCTGATATTTAGAAGTGGGCATGTTTAAGAAAAGAGGTTTAATAATTTTAGCAGATAGTAGCAGCGGTGGAGAAGAGAGCAGTGATGAAGATGATGGGGTCAAGGAGGACCAGGACACGAGCGGTGAGAAGGCTGCAGACACATCGAAGGAGATGGATGACGAAGAGGAGATGGAGGAGGACAAATTGCCAGGTAATAATAATGATGGTCTTAGCCAGGGAAGTTGTATGACTGTATTGTGTACTAATGGTGTATGATGATTTGTCTATTAATGGTGTATGATGATTTGTGTATTAATGGTGTATGATGATTTGTGTATTAATGGTGTATGATGATTTGTGTATTAATGGTGTATGATGATTTGTGTATTAATGGTGTATGATGATTTGTCTATTAATGGTGTATGATGATTTGTCTATTAATGGTGTATGATTTGATGAGGGTTCATTATAAAACATATTTGAGTGTCCAGAGGGCTTGTTTCATTTTTTACAAAATGGTGTATTTGAATTTTTTAAATTTTTATGTTGTCTGATTAAAAAAAATTATTTCTTATATTTTACTTGCGAGTGGTGGTTTATGGTGGAGGTGGTTGGGTGGGGGGTGGTGGTGGTGCTTATTTGTTGTTGATATTTTTCCCTTCTAATATTGTTTGGCACTTGATTGCCCTTAAATATGATGTGATATATTGTCTGGGTTTAAGCCTTCTGTGATCATTACTTTGTGTTGTCACTTATATAATCCGCTTCCTTTCATTTATCATTGGTGAACAAGATTCATCTTGAAATGTCTTTTGATAATTTCCCTATTCTAAACTTTTTATGCTCATGTCTATAGGATAATCTTTCTTGTTCTGAACTTTTTTGGCCAATATCTCATGTTGCTAGGGTCATCTTTCTTCTTTTGATCCTTTTTGGCCAACATCTCATGTGGAAAGTTTATCTTTCTTCTTCTGTTTGTTGGTTTATGTCAAGGGCACTTGGATAGTGGCAGATAACTGCAGATGTATGCATGTGTGTTACTGATGGGGGTCACATGCCCCTATTTACACTAACATGCCTATAAGCTCTCCCCCCCCCCCACCCAACCCAAGGAGTTTTCTGTTGGTATCTCGGGCTAGGTGGCTTAGGGTTAATGGCAGTGTTTGTAATGGCAGTGTTTGTAATGGCAATGTCTGTAATGGCAGTGTCTGTAATGGCAGTGTCTGTAATGGCAGTGTCTGTAATGGCAGTGTCTGTAATGGCAGTGTCTGTAATGGCAGTGTCTGTAATGGCAGTGTTTGTAATGGCAGTGTCTGTAATGGCAGTGTCTGTAATGGCAGTGTCTGTAATGGCAGTGTCTGTAATGGCAGTGTTTGTAATTGCAGTGTCTGTAATGGCAGTGTCTGTAATGGCAGTGTTTGTAATGGCATTGTTTGTAATGGCAGTGTCTGTAATGGCAGTGTCTGTAATGGCATTGTTTGTAATGGCAGTGTCTGTAATGGCAGTGTTTGTAATGGCAGTGTCTGTAATGGCAGTGTCTGTAATGGCAGTGTCTGTAATGGCAGTGTCTGTAATGGCAGTGTCTGTAATGTCAGTGTCTGCAATGGCAGTGTTTGCAATGGCAGTGTTTGTAATGGCAGTGTCTGGAATGGCAGTGTCTGCAATGGCAGTGTCTGTAAACTGTTAAATGAAGTTTTCTCACTGTCAGGCAAGGTGAGATCAAAATTTGATGACCACTCGGATGTGGAGAGCCCAGGTCAAAGGTCAGACCGCAGCCACTCTGACAACTTCATGCCCGAATCCCCCGAGATGTCCGACGTGGAGACAAGGCCGGAGGACAACCTACCTCTGTACCTGCCAGCAATACAAGTGGGTGGAGCTGTGCTGAGTTTATCCCACTTTTGTTCCACCTATTTATTACTTACACTTGTTTTTACCGCCCCTCACCACCCCCCACTCTCTTTTAGCAACCACTAATGTGCTTAAACATCTGAACTTTTTTAAGCACAAGACATAATTTTAAACACAAAGGATTAGTAACGGTAACAAAAAAAAAAAAAAAAAAAAAAAAAAAAAAAAAAAAAAAAAAGGTGATGTCACAGCCATTTAAACAGGTCAAGAATACAACAACTAAGTTTGCTGACCAAAAAAAAATCATAGAAAGCTGAAGAAAGTGTCTGGATTATTGTGTGTTCCTACTCAACTATGATAGCAATGTTTTGACATTCTATGACTGTCCTACTCAACTATGATAGCAATGTTTTGACATTCTATGACTGTCCTACTCAACTATGATAGCAATGTTTTGACATTCTATGACTGTCCTACTCAACTATGATAGCAATGTTTTGACATTCTATGACTGTCCTACTCAACTATGATAGCAATGTTTTGACATTCTATGACTGTCCTACTCAACTATGATAGCAATGTTTTGACATTCTATGACTGTCCTACTCAACTATGATAGCAATGTTTTGAGATTCTATGACTGTCCTACTCAACTATGATAGCAATGTTTTGACATTCTATGACTGTCCTACTCAACTATGATAGCAATGTTTTGACATTCTATGACTGTCCTACTCAACTATGATAGCAATGTTTTGACATTCTATGACTGTCCTACTCAACTATGATAGCAATGTTTTGACATTCTATGACTGTCCTACTCAACTATGATAGCAATGTTTTGACATTCTATGACTGTCCTACTCAACTATGATAGCAATGTTTTGACATTCTATGACTGTCCTACTCAACTATGATAGCAATGTTTTGACATTCTATGACTGTCCTACTCAACTATGATAGCAATGTTTTGACATTCTATGACTGTCCTACTCAACTATGATAGCAATGTTTTGACATTCTATGACTGTCCTACTCAACTATGATAGCAATGTTTTGACATTCTATGACTGTCCTACTCAGTTATGATAGCAATGTTTTGACATTCTATGACTGTCCTACTCAGTTATGATACAATGTTTTGAGATTCTATGACTGTCCTACTCAACTATGATAGCAATGTTTTGACATTCTATGACTGTCCTACTCAGTTATGATACAATGTTTTGAGATTCTATGACTGTCCTACTCAACTATGATAGCAATGTTTTGACATTCTATGACTGTCCTACTCAGTTTTGATACAATGTTTTGAGATTCTATGACTGTCCTACTCAGTTATGATACAATGTTTTGAGATTCTATGACTGTCCTACTCAGTTATGATACAATGTTTTGACATTCTATGACTGTACATTATTTTTTGCATCTTTGAAAGATCTACCTCCCCCACTCCCTTTTTCCACTTTGGACTGTAAGTCTTTTTAATCCAGCATCTTGTTTGAAATATTCTTTACTGAAATATTTACCGAACAAAATGTCATGATACAAATGAATTTTCGGACATTATTTAAACTCATTCCAGCCAACGGCATTACTTAATCATTCTCTATTCCAGAACAGATGGAAATAACTCTGAATCTTACGTGCCTAAATATTAATTAATCATAACAAACTAAAGAATGAAAAAAAGGTTAATGTCTGAAAGACAAAAGTAATGTTAGCAGTTGAGAAAATAATGAATAAAAAACTTGATTTTTTTTAACCCTTGACCATCACTTGACCAACTGTAGACTTAAAACAAAATGCAAAAAAATTCAGTAGGAAAGAGTTCATTGATTGGGAAAAAAAAATAAAACTCCTTGTTCCCACCCCCTTCTGACCAATACACGATGCTGCTGGGTGCCGTCCAAGTTTGGGATGGGCGGGGTGAATTAATTTTTTTTACAGCTGTTTTTTAAAAACAATTAAATACATTTTTGTAATTTTTTAATGTCACGTTTCCTAATCTTTTTATGTGAACTGCCGTGACCACTGTAATAATAATAATAACAATAATAATAATAAATGCAGGCCTCAAAAATATAATAACCACCCCGTCATATACTGTGTGCTTAAATGTGATTGCTAAAAATGAGTTATTTCATCTATAAGAATGAACTTGTATGACATTCCAGGGTTGTTAAAAATGAGTTATTTCATCTATGAGAATGAACTTTTATGACATGTCAGGGTTGTTAAAAATTAGTTATTTCATCTATGAGAATGAACTTGTATGACATTCCAGGGTTGTTAAAAAATGAGTTATTTCACCTATGAGAATGAACTTGTATGACATTCTAGAGTTGTTAAAAAAGAGTTATTTCATCTATGAGAATGAACTTGTATGACATTCCAGGGTTGTCGTAGTGTAGAAGAGTTCAACTGCCTAAACCGCATAGAAGAGGGGACGTATGGTGTGGTTTACCGGGCGCTGGACAAAAAGACCAACGAGATCGTGGCCCTGAAGAGGCTGAAGATGGAGAAGGAGAAGGAAGGCTTCCCCATCACCTCCCTCAGAGAGATCAACACCTTGTTGAAAGCCCAGCATGAAAATATTGTGACAGTCAGAGTAAGTGATCAATGTTCTCTGTGGTCAGTGTTCTCTGTGGTCAATGTTCTCTGTGGTCAATGTTCTCTGTGATGACCACTGCTAAACATGATAGCTAGTTCACTTTGACATCTCCATAGATGGAGACATGTTGGACGCATATCATAGTTGGACACATCATTTCATAGTTTGACATAGCATGTCATACTTGGACGCAGCATGTCATAGTTTGACGTAGCATGTCTTGCTGGACACAGCATGTCATAGTTGGATGCAGCATGTCATAGTTGGACGCAGAATGTCATAGTTGGACACATCATTTGATAGTTTGACACAGCATGTCATACTTGGATGCAGCATATCATAGTTGGATGCATAATTTCATAGTTGGACACATCATTTCATAGTTTGACACAGCACGTCATACTTGGATGCAGCATGTCATAGTTGGATGCAGAATGTCATCGTTGGACGCAGAATATCATAGTTGGACAGACCTGATGATAACATTTGCTCATGATGGTTTATAAATATAAACTTTGATATTTGTTACCAAATATGTTTGCTTGTTAACACTTTTAATCCTGTTGAAATTAACCATTTATGTGGGGCTGTGGGGTTGTGCGGTTGTGGGTCGGTGGCAAGACACTAGTCCATTACTGTCCTAATGGTTTATTTACTGTCCTATTGGTTTATTTACTCTCCTGTCCTTGTGGTTTATTTACTGTCCTAGTGGTTTATTTACTGTCCTACTGGTGTATTCCTGCAGGAAATCGTTGTTGGCAGCAATATGGATAAGATCTACATCGTCATGGACTTTGTGGAGCATGACCTCAAGAGTCTGATGGAGAACATGAAGAATCCTTTCCTTGTTGGTTAGTCAATGCTTCATTTTGTCAACAGTCCTGTCTTGTCATTCCTCTGTCAGCTCTTGTTAGCCCCTCCCCTATGTCATTAAGTCAACCTAGGTGACTCCCCCTGCCACCGCTTGGTCTCATTAAGTCAACCTAGGTGACTCCCCCTTCCCCCTGCTACTACTTGGTCTCATTAAGTCAACCTAGGTGACTCCCCCTTCCCCCTGCCACTACTTGGTCTCATTAAGTCAGCCTAGGTGACCCCCCCTTCCCCCTGCCACCGCTTGGTCTCATTAAGTCAACCTAGGTGACTCCCCCTTCCCCCTGCTACTACCTGGTCTCATTAAGTCAGCCTAGGTGACTTCCCCTTCCCCCTGCCACCACTTGGTCTCATTAAATCCCTCATGATTGTTTGTAGGTGAGGTGAAGACATTACTGAAACAACTTCTCCGAGCTGTGCGACATCTCCATGACAACTGGATACTACACAGAGATCTCAAAACTTCAAATCTTCTGTTGAGTCACAAGGGAATTTTGAAGGTAGGTCAAGGTCATTTGTCCTGAATGATCCATAACCTAATTTATCGGATTATTCTCAAGGTAGGTCATTTGTCCTGAATGATCCATAACCTAATTTATCAGATTATTCTAAAGGTAGGTCATTTGTCCTGTATGATCCATAACCTAATTTATCAGATTATTCTCAAGGTAGGTCATTTATCCTGTATGATCCATAACCTAATTTATCAGATTATTTTAAAGGGAGGTAATGTCGCTTATTCTCAATGTAGATTATTAATTCCAAATAATTCACAATATATATGATTATCACATTATTCTAAAGGGAGATAATTTGTCTGAGTTATTCTCAATGTACATAATAATGACCCTAACAAATCTCTTAAGGTTGTGAATAGTGTTAGTATTCTCAGTTTAATATTATGGCTTTGATCATACTTAAACATATTATTATTTATCCAAAATATTTCCAAAAGGGGAGAGTAAAATTCAAGAATTTTTCTAAGTTAGAGTTTGTTCCATGATAAGTTGATCAGTCCGAGTTTTGACTCAACCTTGAATTGCTGCATTGATTCCACCAGGTGGGAGACTTTGGCCTGGCCAGGGAATACGGGTCACCTTTGAAAGCCTACACTCCTGTGGTGGTCACCTTGTGGTACAGGGCGCCTGAACTTCTCCTCGGCTGTAAGGTACGATGAGTGCAACAAGTCTTAACAAAACATTTGTGTCCATTGTGATTGCCTTGTTATTGAAGCTGCTGGCCTCAGATGATATGTTTCCTCTTCATTTACAAAACAAGCCAAGAGTGTGACTGTGAGACATCAGAAGTGTTTAAAGGGTTGGCATGGCTTCATCCATCCCTGTGGTGCTACAGCCTGCGTAGGGCTTTGGTCTGCCTCACCACTATCTTCCACTCAGACCATCCACCCATCCCTGTGGCGTTACAGCCCATGCAGGGCTTCGCTCAGCCTCACCACTCTCTTCCACTCAGATCATCCACCCATCCCTGTGGTGTTACAGCCCGTGTAGGGCTTCGCTCAGCCTCACCACTCTCTTCCACTCAGATCATCCACCCATCCCTGTGGCGCTACAGCCCGTGTAGGGCTTCGCTCAGCCTCACCACTCTCTTCCACTCAGATCATCCACCCATCCCTGTGGCACTACAGCCCGTGTAGGGCTTTGGTCTGCCTCACCACTCTCTGATTCGCAGTCCTAACTGATGCTTTTTTGTTTCCCATTGCTTGGACTCCCAACTACAGTTTACTTTATTAATATGCAGCCAGCATGTTGGGGGAGGGGGGTTATAAATGTGTAGATTTTTAAAGGAAAAAGTCAACGTTAAATAAAGTGAATTGCCCTCATAAGTATTTGCTTTATGCATTCTAATACATTAATTCCCAACCATTGGTCTTGTATGTTCTAATTGTGAAACATGGCCACACACACCATCAAAATGTTGAGCAACATTATTCTCTCCAGATGAACAGCGATGTATTATTTTTAAATCCTAAAGACAGTTCCGGTGACCTTGATGAGTCTTATGAGACAAATGTTTTAATATCGAGAATTCAGATTTTGTTCAACAACCCACAAATTGGGAGCGTTTTGAGGGGCCTGAATCGGCCATTGTGGGGCTGAATGGGTTACTACATGAGTTTTTTAATGTTGGGGCTGAATGGGTTAATACATGAGTTTTTTTAATGTTGGGGCTGAATGGGTTAATACATGAGTTTTTTAATGTAGGGGCTGAATGGGTTAATACATGAGTTTTTTAATGTTGGGGCTGAATGGGTTAATACATGAGTTTTTTAATGTTGGGGCTGAATGGGTTAATACATGAGTTTTTTAATGTTGGGGCTGAATGGGTTAATACATGAGTTTTTTAATGTTGGGGCTGAATGGGTTAATACATGAGTTTTTTAATGTTGGGGCTGAATGGGTTAATACATACATTTTTAATGTAGGGGCTGATTGGGTTAATACATACATTTTTAATGTAGGGACTGAATGGGTTAATACATACATTTTTAATGTAGGGGCTGAATGGGTTAATACATGAGTTTTTTAATGTTGGGGCTGAATGGGTTAATACATGAGTTTTTTAATGTAGGGGCTGAATGTGTTAATACATACATTTTTAATGTAGGGGCTTAATGGGTTAATACATACATTTTTAATGTAAGGGCTGAATGGGTTAATACATACATTTTTAATGTAGGGGCTGAATGGGTTAATACATACATTTTTAATGTGGGGGCTGAATGGGTTAATACATACATTTTAAATGTAGGGGCTGATTGGGTTAATACATACATTTTTAATGTAGGGGCTGATTGGGTTAATACATACATTTTTAATGTAGGGGCTGAAGGGTTAATACATACATTTTTAATGTAGGGGCTGAATGGGTTAATAAATGAGCTTTTTAACCCTTTGAACCCTTGGCTCCTGGGCCTAAAATACCCATGCCCCTTGGCTCCTTGGCCTAAAATACCCATGCCCCTTGGCTCCTGGACCTAAAATACCCATGCCCTTTGGGCTCCTGGGCCTAAAATACCCATGCCCTTTGGGCTCCTGGGCCTAAAATACCCATGCCCTTTGGGCTCCTGGGCCTAAAATACCCATGCCCTTTGGGCTCCTGGGCCTAAAATACCCAATCCCCTGGGCTCCTGTGAAAAAATGTCCACACACTGACACACAAACAAACAAAATCAAATGATTATAAAATTTAATAAATTGTATTTATTTCAATCCAAATGTGTCTGTTAGTAGTCCATTAGTATTATAAAATGTATAACAGAAATGAAATTGTCTTAGAAATGTTGCAAAATGGCATAGTAAAAGGTCATTTATATGAATTTGATTTTTCATAAAAGCCAAGGCTAGAACTAGGGGGTAGGTCTTGTTTATTTTATTCCCACAGCACACATCGATAGCACTAGAGAAGTTGAAGTCAATCGATCGTCACTATCATTATATATTTATTTATTTAAATCATTTCTTCAAAAGAAAATAATAATTATCTGAATTATTTACATCATCATAAAACTACTCTAGCGTGTGTCCTTTACAAATTTTTTTTTTTTTTTTTTTTTTGCATTTTCGTCACCTTTATACATCGAAAAACATTACTAAAACATAACATAAACAATGCATACATGGGCGCGGCCATTACTGTGACCTTTCGCAAGTCACGTGATAAACCATGAACTCAGTATTTACAACACATTTTACATACAGACTGTCAATCTATGGTAAGGTATGGGAGACCGATATATCGGTCTGGCGGGGTGTGGATTTTTAAGGCGCAGACCGATAAAGCAGGATCGAGGGTTCAACAGGTTAATGCAGGGTCTGAAAGGGTTAATAAATCATTAGTTAATGCAGGGTCTGAAAGGGTTAAAAGTGAATTTTCAAATGTAGGGGCTAAATGGGTTAAAAATAAGTTTTCTAATGTAGGGGCCCAATTGGTTCATAAATGTGTTTTCTTATATAGGGGCTGAATGGGTTAATAAATGAGCTTTTTAATGCAGGGGCTGAATGGGTTAATAAATGAGCTTTTTAATGCAGGGGCTGCATGGGTTAATAAGTTTTTAATGCAGGTCCTGAATGGGTTAAAAATGAGTTTTCTAAGGTAGGGGCTAAATGGGTTAAAAATGAGTTTTCTAAGGTAGGGGCTAAATGGGTTAAAAAATGAGTTTTCTAAGGTAGTGGTGAATGGGTTAAAAATGAGTTTTCTAAGGTAGGGGTGAATGGGTTAAAAATGAGTTTTCTAAGGTAGGGGCTAAATGGGTTAAAAAATGAGTTTTCTAAGGTAGGGGTGAATGGGTTAAAAATGAGTTTTCTAAGGTAGGGGTGAATGGATTAAAAATGAGTTTTCTAAGGTAGGGGTGAATGGGTTAAAAATGAGTTTTCTAAGGTAGGGGTGAATGGGTTAAAAAATGAGTTTTCTAAGGTAGGGGTGAATGGATTAAAAATGAGTTTTCTAAGGTAGGGGTGAATGGGTTAAAAATGAGTTTTCTAAGGTAGGGCTGAATGGGTTAAAAATTAGTTTTCTAAGGTAGGGGTGAATGGGTTAAAAATGAGTTTTTTAATGCTTCGAGTCCAACAAATGGGAGATAACTAAGTGTTTTACGTGTGTCTATTTGCATTGACATATTTTATTGGTACCTATTTTTCCCTTCAGGAGTACACCACCCACATAGACATGTGGTCAGTTGGTTGTATATTTGGAGAGTTCCTTCTCATGAAGGCCTTGTGGCCGGGAAAGTCAGAGATAGACCAGATCAATAAAATATTCAAGGTAAATACTGTAGGGCACATGCAACTGTTGGTTGTTGTGTGTGGGGCTCTTGCAACTGTTGGTTGTTCTGTGTGGGGCTCTTGCAACTGTTGGTTGTTCTGTGTGAGGCTCTTGCAACTGTTGGTTGTTCTGTGTGAGGCTCTTGCAACTGTTGGTTGTTCTGTGTGAGGCTCTTGCAACTGTTGGTTGTTCTGTGTGAGGCTCTTGCAACTGTTGGTTATTCTGTGTGAGGCTCTTGCAACTGTTGGTTGTTCTGTGTGGGGCTCTTGCAACTGTTGGTTGTTCTGTGTGGGGCTCTTGCAACTGTTGGTTGTTCTGTGTGAGGCTCTTGCAACTGTTGGTTGTTCTGTGTGGGGCTCTTGCAACTGTTGGTTGTTCTGTGTGGGGCTCTTGTAACTGTTGGTTATTCTGTGTGAGGCTCTTGCAACTGTTGGTTGTTCAGTGTGGGGCTCTAGCAACTGTTGGTTGTTCTGTGTGGGGCTCTTGCAACTGTTGGTTATTCTGTGTGAGGCTCTTGCAACTGTTGGTTGTTCTGTGTGGGGCTCTTGCAACTGTTGGTTGTTCTGTGTGGGGCTCTTGCAACTGTTGGTTATTCTGTGTGAGGCTCTTGCAACTGTTGGTTGTTCTGTGTGAGGCTCTTGCAACTGTTGGTTGTTCTGTTTGGGGCTCTTGCAACTGTTGGTTGTTCTGTGTGAGGACCATGCAACTGTTGTTTCTTCTGTGTGAGGACCATGCAACTGTTTTTTCTTCTGTGTGAGGACCATGCAACTGTTGTTTCTTCTGTGTGAGGACCATGCAACTGTTGTTTCTTCTGTGTGAGGACCATGCAACTGTTGTTTCTTCTGTGTGAGGACCATGCAACTGTTGTTTCTTCTGTGTGAGGACCATGCAACTGTTGGTTGTTCTGTGTGAGGACCATGCAACTGTTGGTTGTTCTGTGTGAGGACCATGCAACTGTTGTTTCTTCTGTGTGAGGACCATGCAACTGTTGTTTCTTCTGTGTGAGGACCATGCAACTGTTGTTTCTTCTGTGTGAGGACCATGCAACTGTTGTTTCTTCTGTGTGAGGACCATGCAACTGTTGTTTCTTCTGTGTGAGGACCATGCAACTGTTGGTTGTTCTGTGTGAGGACCATGCAACTGTTGTTTCTTCTGTGTGAGGACCATGCAACTGTTGTTTCTTCTGTGTGAGGACCATGCAACTGTTGTTTCTTCTGTGTGAGGACCATGCAACTGTTGTTTCTTCTGTGTGAGGACCATGCAACTGTTGTTTCTTCTGTGTGAGGACCATGCAACTGTTGTTTCTTCTGTGTGAGGACCATGCAACTGTTGTTTCTTCTGTGTGAGGACCATGCAACTGTTGTTTCTTCTGTGTGAGGACCATGCAACTGTTGTTTCTTCTGTGTGAGGACCATGCAACTGTTGTTTCTTCTGTGTGAGGACCATGCAACTGTTGTTTCTTCTGTGTGAGGACCATGCAACTGTTGTTTCTTCTGTGTGAGGACCATGCAACTGTTGTTTCTTCTGTGTGAGGACCATGCAACTGTTGTTTCTTCTGTGTGAGGACCATGCAACTGTTGGTTGTTCTGTGTGAGGACCATGCAACTGTTGTTTCTTCTGTGTGAGGACCATGCAACTGTTGTTTCTTCTGTGTGAGGACCATGCAACTGTTGTTTCTTCTGTGTGAGGACCATGCAACTGTTGTTTCTTCTGTGTGAGGACCATGCAACTGTTGTTTCTTCTGTGTGAGGACCATGCAACTGTTGGTTGTTCTGTGTGAGGACCATGCAACTGTTGTTTCTTCTGTGTGAGGACCATGCAACTGTTGTTTCTTCTGTGTGAGGACCATGCAACTGTTGTTTCTTCTGTGTGAGGACCATGCAACTGTTGTTTCTTCTGTGTGAGGACCATGCAACTGTTGTTTCTTCTGTGTGAGGACCATGCAACTGTTGGTTGTTCTGTGTGAGGACCATGCAACTGTTGTTTCTTCTGTGTGAGGACCATGCAACTGTTGTTTCTTCTGTGTGAGGACCATGCAACTGTTGTTTCTTCTGTGTGAGGACCATGCAACTGTTGTTTCTTCTGTGTGAGGACCATGCAACTGTTGTTTCTTCTGTGTGAGGACCATGCAACTGTTGTTTCTTCTGTGTGAGGACCATGCAACTGTTGTTTCTTCTGTGTGAGGACCATGCAACTGTTGGTCGTTCAATCAATAGTGAATTTGATTTTTTATCTCTGTTATGGCACATGTTTAGACATAATTTTAGCAACCACCACTTTTCTCCCCTTATTTGTTTCGATATTGACGTCACTGAACACATGTGCTGTGTAATTCCTTACCCACCCTTCCCTTGATTGGGAAAAGGTTGTTTAATTTGGGAAGCATTTTGTTCTAAAGCTTGCCACCAGGTGATTAAATATCTTAACTAGATTGTTTTGATTTAATTCCTATCTATTGTCAGACTGCTTTCTAAGCAGAGAGAGGGAGAGATCTTTGCTGTATTTCCTAACATATATGATATGTTATATTATTGCAATTTGGAATCCTTATACGTATGTGTAAACATTAATATCTGCATTGTTTGAGGGGTGTACCTTATCAATTGCTGTGCTGTAAGATGATATATTTATTTTTGTATCTTTATTTGTATAATTACATTGAATATTGTTAGTATCACTAGGCTTGTTACTGTTTTTCCCACTCCTTTGTTACGTAATGTTTATTCCACAAGCCAAATCTTAAAACATAAAAACTGCAAAACCATAATAAAATCTCTCAAAATACTGAAACAAATCTGAAATATGCTCCACTATTTTAATTCCATTGGCTTGGATTGTTTAAAAAAAAAAACTTCAGTTTCTGATATTGTCTGATGTCTCTCACCAGGATTTGGGTACGCCAACTGAAAAAATCTGGCCGGGCGTAACAGAGTTGCCTGGCATGAAAAAAGTCCAGTTTAATGAAAACCCCTACAACTCGGTCAGAAACAGATTTGGTTCCTATCTGACGGATCTTGGCTTTGATTTGCTTAACAGGTAACTATCTTCTGTTTATATCTTATTACAATAATTGCAGAGCAAATGAGACTTGGTCCCTTCCCAGAAAAGCAGAGCCCTTGCTCAATACATGGGAGAGGAAAATCCTAAGAAAATATATGGCCCTGTGATAGACAATAATGTTTGGAGAATCCATACAAACCAGAGGTATATCAATTGTAATTAGACACACCCATAGTCTCAACAATAAAAAAAATGCAGGCTGTGCTAGACAGGTCATATTGAAAGGATGCCAGATTGTAGAGCAGCAAGTGATCTATAGGCAGAAACATATGGGGAGCCGGCTCACCGGCCGACCAAGACTGAGATGGATCGACAATGTAGAGAAAAACTTACACCAGTTGGGGGCTCATGCATGGAGGGGGAAAGCCATAGATTGTTCCAAATGGAAGGATGTGGTGGAGCAGGCCACGGCCCTACATGGGCTGTAGTGCCACTGATGATGATGTCCAAATGGAAGGATGTGGTGGAGCAGGCCAGGGCCTAACATGGGCTGTAGTGCCTCTGATGATGATGTCTGAATGGAAGGTTGTGGTGGAGCAGGCCAGGCCCTACCTTGGCTGTGTTATATAGATTATTAACTATTGCTTCCATTGTCATTGCATGACACATTTCTTTAGTGATCATTTTCTTTCTTAATCAAAACACTTATTATCCATTGTGTTTTTATGTAACTGACCTAGTTATCCTCTAATATGGTAATATGTAACTGACCTAGTTATCCTCCAGTATGGTATGATGTATCTGACTTAGTATCCGTTAATATTTCTCCAGGTTTTTCGCTTACGATCCCGAAAAGCGTATTACAGCAGAGGAGGCCTTGGACCACGATTACTTCCAAGAGTCTCCACTCCCTGTTGACCCTTCCATGTTTCCAACATGGCCGGCCAGAAGTGAACAGACCAGGAAGCACACTAACTCACCCAAGCCTCCGTCTGGCGGTAAAGCTTACCAGAAGTTGATGGTGAGTCCAGCAGTGTCTTGCTTTTTAGTTTGTTTACATTCACATTGCTTTAACTCTAACTTGGCGAATAAAGTAGGTCATGTGAGAGAGTTGTGTTGTGATTTTGGGACAAATGGAACTTGTGAACGAATGTGAACAATGTTAATATCACAATTACATGAGCGGTTGATGGTATAAAAGGGGGGTTAACTATTTGTGAAGAGAGCGGGGCTGTTAATTATGTTCACGAACCTGGCAGAGTGAACTATCGTGAGAAGCGAGAGATAACTTGTAACGAGAGCTGATGTATTATTATTCGCTCTAAAATGGATGGACGTTTTTGGTAGCTGAGTCTTTGATTGCAAGCTGTGAATATCTACTTGTACATCGATACTATGTCAGTGGAATAATATGAATTTTATCACATCTGGAATAAAGTATTGTAGTGTACTCTGGACCGTGTTGTCTTCTTCATATCAGAGAGAGATAGAGAGAGAGAGAGAGAGAGAGAGAGAGAGAGAAGGAGGGAGAGAGAGAGAGAGAGAGGGAGAGAGAGAGAGACAGAGAGAGAGAGAGACAGAGAGAGAGAGACAGAGAGAGAGAGAGAGATAGAGAGAGGGAGAGAGAGAGACAGAGAGAGAGAGACAGAGAGAGAGACAGAGAGAGACAGAGAGAGAGACAGACAGCTATTTGAAGTAAAATTAAGAAGACCTAGACAACACAAATATTTCTGATATGAGCCGGAGGGTTCATATATGTACCAGAATATTTGACAGTGATTGAAGTAGGTCATGGTGAATGAAGTACATTCACATTGCTTTAACTCTAACTTGGTGAATGAAGTAGATCATGGTGAATAAAGTAGATCATGGGGAATGAAGTAGGTCATGGTGAATGAAATAGATCATGGGGAATGAAGTAGGTCATGGTGAATGAAGTAGGTCATGGTGAATGAAGTAGGTCATGGTGAATGAAGTAAGTCACAGTAGTTACTGCTGATGTTATCCCTTGTCTTAGTGTAGCAATCAGGCACATTCTTTAATGTTTAACAACAGCAATGGAACAAATGGAAATACAACTGTGGGAATAAACTGATATTGATGTACATGTAATGTGATTGTTTTAAAAATAACTTGATTGTTTTAAATATAATTTGATTGTCTTAAATTTAACTTGGTTATTTTAAGTATAACTTGGTTGTTTTAAATATAACTTGATTGTTTCAAATATAACTGGATTGTTGTAAATATAACTTGATTGTTTTAAATATATAACTTGATTGTTTTAAGCATAACTTAATAAATCTTTAATTTCCCCACAGGACGATGAAGAGAACTTTGCTGCCGGGGGCTTCCACATGCCGTCTGCCGCCAAAGGGGCCTCAGCCCAAGGGATGGGCTTCTCACTCAAATTTTAGCTGGACGTTAGTGGACACGCCAACAATTCAAACCTGATTTGCATTTAAATGAAATGAAACCATACAGGAATCCATCGCGGGCTTCCATGCAGACCTTGTTTGTTGAACCCTGTGCAAACCTTTCAGGACATGGTTTCCAAATGGTGAGGCCTGGTCTATGGCTGCTGAGATATCCCATCTCTTGTGAGATGATGTGGTCCATTGTACCATCCACTAGATTGTGTTTGTTGAACAGTTAAATAGATTTGTGTACAGTCTTTCTGTTGGAATGATTTTTTTATCATGTAAAATATATTTTGATAATGTAAAATAAAAGAAGGAGATAATAAAAATGAAAGGTTACTCTGTAAAAAAAAAACAACATATTAGTTGTACTTCTGTTGAATGTTGTACTTCTGTTGAATGTTGTAATTCTGTTGAAAGTTGTAATTCTGTTGAATGTTGTAATTCTGTTGAATGTTGTACTTCTGTTGAATGTTGTACTTCTTATGCATAATTATATTCTTTGGAATGTTGTATTTCAGATTTTTTGTTCTTCTCATGTTTTCTTTAAGCCTCCCTTTCCATAACTCTTGATGTTTAAAGCTAAATTTTAATATTGAAGTGAGTTACGCCCCTTGACTCAACAACTGAATTTTAAAACATTTCTTGATCTTATAAAAACATTCATATTTTCAGTGTGATATATTTGTGATAACACAATCTCGAAAAATATGGAATCAAGTCAATGATAAGATGATTTTGTACAATTTCAAATTTATGTAAATATGTCAAGAAAAAAAAAAGATCCTTGGAAACTTAACCTACTTGAAGAGCCAATGATGTCATTTGAAATGACAGCAGTTCTAAATAGCCCCTGATGTCATTTGACATGACAGCAGATCTAAATAGCCCCTGATGTCATTTGACATGACAGCAGTTCTAAATAGGCCCTGGTGTCATTTGACATCAGTTCTAAATAGCCCCTGATGTCATTTGACATGGTATGGTATGGCATCTTTCCGTCTACGAGAGACGATAGATTATCTTGTCTGGTTGCAGCTCTTCGTGTGGCTAATGAGACCGATTCTTGAATGGCAGTCTCTTGTGCATGTCCCGCACACGAATGCAGTGGAGTAGTGTTTTCTTGCCTTTCTCCGCGCTCTCTTCACAGCTGCTTCCGCCCTGTAGACCTCCTCGGCACGTAGTGATCCTTCCTTCACGATGCCCCGCCATGTGGATCCATCCTCCGCCAAGTCCTCCCAATTTGAGATGTTGATGTTAGCCGCCTTCATATCTCTTTTGCAAATGTCTATGTATCTGAGACGAGGCCGTCCAACTGACCTTTTCCCTATCGCCAGCTCGCTGTACAGCACGTCCTTAGGTATGCGACCAGGTTGCATTCGCTTGACGTGCCCAAGCCAGCGGAGGCGTCTTTGGATTAAAAGGGCTGGGACGCTGCACATATTTGTTTGAGACAGGACATCCGTGTTGGGGACTTTTTCCTGCCATTTGATGTCAAGGATGCGGCGCAGGCATCTGAGGTGGAAGCCATTGAGCCTTTTTTCGTGCCTGTTGTATGTGGTCCAAGACTCACATCCATAGAGGAGTGTGCTCAGTACGCAGGCCTGGTATACCTGCAGCTTAGTTCTTGTGAGCTTGGCATTGGACCAGACTCTTTTCTTCAATCTCGTCATGACAGTTGCGGCCCTCCCTATCCTACCACTTATCTCATCCTCCATTGAGAGAGTGCTCGAAATGTTCGACCCTAGATATGTGAATCTGTCAACAGCATCCAAGTCGCAGTCGTCGATGGAGATAGTGGGGGGAGTGTAAGCGTCCTGAGCCATAATGTTGGTTTTCTTTAAGCTGATGATCATGCCAAACTCTTTGCAGGCAGCGGATAAACTGGATACAAGGCTCTGCAGGCCGTCTGCTGAGTGAGATACTAAAGCGGCGTCATCTGCAAATAAGAGCTCACGTAGCATGACCTTTCTTATTTTGGTCTTAGCTCTAAGGCGCGCAATGTTGAACAATCTCCCGTCTGCTCTAGTGTGGATGTATATCCCCTCGCTGTTGTTATTGAAGGCATACTGGAGTAAGATGGAGAAGAAGATTGCAAATAAAGTAGGAGCTAGCACGCAGCCTTGCTTTACTCCACTACTTACTGGAAAAGCTTCTGAGGTGGCACCGTCATGTCCATACTGTGCCCTGCATGTTATAGTGGAACTGCTCGATGATGTTAAGCAGACGTGCAGGGCAGCCAATTTTTTTAGGATCTGGAAGAGGCCGCTTCTGCTGACAAGATCAAAAGCTTTAGTGAGGTCGACAAACGCGATGTATAGAGGCATATGCTGTTCCCTGCATTTCTCCTGCAACTGGCGCAGAGAGGAGATCATGTCTATGGTTGACCTACCGGCTCGAAAGCCACATTGCGATTCTGGGAGTACACGTGATGCTAGGGTCTGCAAGCGTGTTAATGCAACTCGGGCGAAGGCCTTTCCAACTATGCTAAGAAGGAAGATTCCACGATAGTTGTTGCAGTCACTCTTGTCTCCTTTGTTCTTGTACAATGTAACAATGTTTGCATCTTTCAACTCTTGTGGTAGCTGTCACTGTTCCCAGCACATAGTAAGGAGATCGTGCAAGGGCCGTAATAGAACTTCCTTTCCACATTTTAGAACCTCTGGTGGAATTCCATCATTGCCAGGGGCTTTCCCACAGGCGAGACAATCGATGGCTCTACCTACCTCTTCTAGGGTGGGTAGGTTATCAAGCTCATCCATGACCGGTAGGTATGTGATATCTTCCAGGGCAGCGGTTGAGACATGATTCATTTTTGCGTATAGTTCCAAATAGCCCCTGATGTCATTGACATGAGAGCAGTTCTAAATAGCCCCTGATGTCATTTGACATGACAGCAGTTCTAAATAGCCCCTGATGTCATTTGACATGACAGCAGTTCTAAATAGCCCCTGATTTCATTTGAAATGACAGCCGTTCATAGTAGCCCTGATGTCCCTGCTGCAATGGCGATAATTTGAGAAGCACTGAAGTGAGCCAGGGGACTACTCCTTTTAAAAAAAATTCTGGACAAACAAGACACGAGTGTCAATCTAATTTGACTGTACATTGTGGCAGTGAGCAAGGGAAAATTATCAGACTGTTTAAATTAAGGCATCAATGGGAATCATTGGATTCTCTCCCTTCCGTAGTGTACCCCCACCCATTTGCGTAGCTTAGGGGCCGTCAGTAAAGTACGTCGCGCTATTTTTAACCCCCGCCCCCCCCCCCCCAACTGTCCCACTTTCTAAAACATAACGTGACAGCTATGGGTGTGCAAAAAGGGGGGGGGGGGTGGGTGGGACTGCCCGGGCGGCACCGTAGGGGTTTATAAATAGCATTATATAAATAATGTTCGGTTAGGTGGGTGCTCTTTTTGAAGTGGGGCAAGGTTAGTTTGCTAGTTAAGGCACACACACCGCCCCACCCCTCAAGTCAAGGTGGTCATTCCGTTGTGGCACCGCCCAGCTATGCCGTTAAATGAGCGGGTAGTTATGACGGCATGCTGCTGTGTTACGACGACGGAAGCTGTCTTGTCCTATCTGTACGAGGGTCCCTGCTATAACACCCTTACGTTTACCCGGTGTGGTGCTGCACGGCACTGGGGCTGTGCTCACGTTCAGGAAACTCACCAAACCGTCCTGGTCTGCTTTCATCACTTCGCGGCACGTGATAAATGTTACAGCAGTTGTGAAAGCCAAACTGAAGTCAGATTTGTAACCCCTGTTTCCCCCCCCCCCCCCTTTTTTTTCCTTTTTTTTTCCAACTTGAATTACATATATGTATGTTATATATATATATTAATCTTTAGGTGGAGGAGACTTTTAGGCTAATCAAAAAAGAGCCACCGGTTATTGTGTAGCAGAACTGTCAGCCGAACTGTCTGCATGCTTATTGTTAAAATACCGGCAGGTAGGGTGTAGGACTGTCTGTAGGACTCTAGGTCTCAAAATACCTGGACCCGGTCTCAAAAAACTGCGAAGTCTGGAGTCTAGAGTGATATTTTATTTTTTATGAAGTCATATTTTTAATCCACTGATTAATATTGCCTAAGACGTTACCTGGACTGGACGTGAAGCCAAGATTTGTGCCTGTTGGATTTTCTTGGAAAAGTTGTGTGTGTGGCTGGGTTGGTGGGGCACTGAAGGAAGTAGAGGGTGCTTTTTGTGTGTTTCTTTTTCCGAAGAGGTCACTTTTTTTTCTTCACTGTTGTAGCTCACGTGCGACTTGTGTCTAGATTCACCACCACATATAAGAATAAACATACGTTTATATGATATTAAATTCCGCAAACGAGTCCTTTTTACCTGAACTCACCTACCGTTCCCCATTTGAAGGCCCCCCCCCCCCTCGAAAACTCCTCGTGTTCCTCTACATTGAGTGGGAGAGAGAGAGAGAGAGCATGCTCGGATTTATTTTTAGCCTTACATTCAGTAGTTACTCCCGTGAGTCTATGTGTGAAGATTATGGGTATTTAGGTTGAAAGACGTGAGGAAAAAAGACCCACATAACTCAGTTTCCTTACGGATAGACATTGGCGTAAAACAAAACAATATCAAGACACCGGACGAAACGAATCGCTTTTGTGGATAACTCTCTATATACTTAGGGTGTTGTTTATACCTCTATAAAGCAATGCACCAATGTGTTGTTTATAGCTCTCTGAATAGCCACCGTGTGTGATGTGTGATGGTGCATTCTTGATGTGAGCAGGCGGATTAGCTTCTTAAATTCTTACGCAGTGAGTGAGTAGCTATCACGGCCCAGTGAACCCAGGGAGTGAGTAGCTATCACGGCCCAGTGGATTCAGTGACTGAGTAGCTATCACGGCCCAGTGGTCTCAGTGGTCGGGAAGTGTCAGTAAGTCCGTGTAGTACATGTCTGTTCAGGTGATTGAAAGTGCTCCATTGAATTTACTCAATAAATGTGCAGCTTGTAAAGCATAGTCAGTTTACGATTGTTACAAATTCTCATACTTGTCAGTTGAAATGCTAATTGGATATAGATGCATGATCTTTGTAGGTTTATTCACAAGTAGATCTGATGCAGGGGCGGAATCAAGCTAAGGCGTATATAGGCACCTCAATCCAATATGCTGTTCCGCTAATTAAAAGTATATATTGAAAATATATCATACATCTATGCTATGATGACCTAACCTGTTGTACTTAAGATGACCTAACCTGTTGTACTTATGATGACCTAACCTGTTGTAATTACGATGACCTAACCTTTTGTACTTATGGGGACCTAAACATTTGTTATTATGTTAACCTCACCTGTTGTACTCATGATAACCTCACCTGTCGTACTTATGGTGGCCTAACCTATTGAACTTGTGGTGACTAAACAGTAGGCATGTTCATTTATCAACAGGTGAGACATGCCTCCTATAAGGACTTTCACACCCCATTTACACACATATACATAATATACGACTTATTCATATCCCATTTACACATAAATACATAGTATACGACTTATTCATATCCCATTTACACATAAATACATAGTATACGACTTATTCATATCCCATTTACACATAAATACATAGTATACGACTTATTCATATCCCATTTACACATAAATACATAGTATACGACTTATTCATATCCCATTTACACATAAATACATAGTATACGACTTATTCATACCCAATAGAAATACACCATATAACCCTATTCTTAATACGCCACATAGACGCACACTATAATACACATTTCATACCCTATAGATAGTCAGGGGCGTAACTAGGTGGGTGTGGGGTGGGGGATGCGTGCCGCACCGGGTTTACACCATCTCAGGGGGTGTCACCAAATTGAAAAAAAATTGTGTACTTACAGAGCACACACTGCTCGGTCTAACACAGCACACACTACTCGGTCTAACCGAATTTCATACAAATATAATCGATCACACGTAAATTTTCCACACATGTAACCAATCCAAATGCGTGCTTTACTAAAAGTTCAAGGATGATGCTTAAGAAATGAGGTGACCCTATAATTAGGTCAGAAAAACACCATTTTGACCATGATTCAACGCCAATTGAAGTGTTCTATAACTTTCGTCAGTGACAGGAATCTATATTTATCTAAATTCTGAGAACTGAAGCTTTCCATTGATATCAACTATGATGTGGTCGGGCGATTCTAAGTACATGTTTCAGTTCTTAAATACATTGACCTTCTGACCTTCAATTAATTCGTTTTGTTCTTGCCATCGTTATACTGTGGACTTATTTTAACAAGAAGAAATCCATCGTGGCCACTGCCACATTTCATATCCCAAGGACACCTACACACACTATAATAAAACACACATCATATCCCATGGATACACAGACTATACAATGACATATTTCCTTTCCATAGATGTTCTAAGAGAGCTCATCAAGACTCTAATTAAATTTACTCGGGAGCTGCGATGCAATACGAGCGAACATCGAGGGTTTAACATTGTGTGGATATGAAAGAATACCGAATTGGACAGATGTAAAATACATCCCTTGTGAGTGTGCGCTGATAAAGGTAGAAAATGAACGAAGCAAGTGGGAGGCAGAGGGGTGGGGGCGGGAGGCAGCGCAATCTAGCAGGAGTGACCTACCAAAAATGTTGCTTAAGAAAATTTGATTACAGAGGACGCGTTTGTTCTCCTGCTCACGTGGCCTAGCGACTGAGTAGATTACAGAAACTGAGTGAGATGGTAGGCCTGCAGTAATGGGAGTGAGATGGTAGGCCTGCAGTAATGGGAGTGAGATGTTAGGCCTGCAGTAATATGAGTGAAATGGTAGGCCTGCAGTAATGGGAGTGAGAAGGTAGGCCTGCAGTAATGGGAGTGAGATGGTAGGCCTGCAGTAATGTGAGTGGGATGGTAGGCCTGCAGTAATCTGAGTGGGATGGTAGGCCTAAAGTAGTGTGAGTGGGATGGTAGGCCTACAGTAATGTGAGTGGAATGGTAGGCCTACAGTACTTTGAGTGAAATGGTAGGCCTGCAGTAATGTGAGTGGGATGGTAGGCCTGAAGTAATGTGAGTGGGATGGTAGGCCTACAGTAGTGTGAGTGGGATGGTAGGCCTACAGTAGTGTGAGTGGGATGTTAGGCCTACAGTAATGTGAGTGGAATGGTAGGCCT
Source organism: Omphiscola glabra (assembly GCA_964017045.1). NCBI lineage: Eukaryota > Metazoa > Mollusca > Gastropoda > Lymnaeidae > Omphiscola > Omphiscola glabra. Next base: position 4,711,823 of record OZ024805.1, on the reverse strand, counting down.
ACAGTAATTTGTGTAGAATGGTAGGCCTGCAGTAATGTGAGTGGGATGGTAGGCCTGCAGTAATGTGAGTGGGATGGTAGGCCTGCAGTAGTGTGAGTGAGATGGCAGGCTTATGGTAGTGTCAGTAAGATGTTAGGCCTAGGCATGGGGGCTGCTGGGTTGATCGGAGATATGTTATCGGCATATGAAATCTTAGGGTAGTGGGTGATTTTTTAGAAACTGCTATTACAATATGTAGAACTAAACTGCGTATCCAACTTATTCAGGCGAATAGTCATTTCCCCACCAATTGTCATTTCCCCCTTAATTGTCATTTCCCCATCAATAGTCATTTCCCCACCAATTGTCATCTCCCCATTTATTGTCATTTCCCCATCAATAGTCATTTCCCCACCAATTGTCATTTCCCCATCAATTGTCATTCCCCATCAATAGTCATTTCCCCATCAATAGTCATTTCCCCATTAATTGTCATTTCCCCATCAATAGTCATTTCCCCACCAATTGTCATTTCCCCACCAATTGTCATTTCCCCATCAATTGTCATTTCCCCATCAATAGTCATTTCCCCATCAATTGTCATTTCCCCATCAATAGTCATTTCCCCATGAATTGTCATTTCTCCATCAATGGTCATTTCCCCATCAATTGTCATTTCCCCACCAATTGTCATTTCCCCATCAATTGTCATTTCCCCATCAATAGTCATTTCCCCATCAATTGTCATTTCCCCATCAATAGTCATTTCCCCATGAATTGTCATTTCTCCATCAATGGTCATTTCCCTATCAATGGTCATTTCCCTATCAATGGTCATTTCCCTATCAATGGTCATTTCCCTATCAATGGTCATTTCCCCATCTGTGACCCCTTTCCCATCAATTTACCTTGCCCCATCAATGTTTCTTTTCCCATCAATGGTCATTTTCGATGACTCATCTTGAATTGTGTAATAGCCGCATGAAATAAATGTCTTCAATCTACAAATACTTTCTGATATTTAAGCCAAGACTTACATATATGATATTTTTTTGTTTATGGATAATATCATTATTAGACAATAATAAAACAGTTTATTATTAAAAGAAAGGAATGGAACCAAGGCGAACAATAAAATCATGATTCTTATTTATAGCCCTCGCCAGAAGCCCGGGCTGCCAATGGCCAGTCAGATATGGCCTACAGCACTTTGAACTCGCTGATTAGATCCCTAGACCGGCTAACGAGGGCCTGAAAGGATTAGATTAATCTCCGGATTATTGGGAAGGTTTGAAGGTGGCCGGGCCAGATTAATGTGCTGGAGGGTAATAGATGATTATATTACCGAGAGGGTAAGGCGTTATGATGCTTATATATAGGGTGTGCTACTTGGAATGTGAGTGCAATATGAAGTGTGAGTGCTACGGGGGTGCTAGTGCTACATGAGTGCGAGTGCTTCATGGAATGTGAGTGGAGTGTGAGTGCTACAAGGGGTGCCAGTGCTACATGAGAGTGAGTGCTGCATGGAATGTGAGTGGAGTGTGAGTGCTACAAGGGGTGCTAGTGCTACATGAGTGCGAGTGCTGCATGGAATGTGAGTGGAGTATGAGTGCTACAGGGGGTGCTAGTGCTACATGGGGGTGCGAGTGCTACATGAAATATGAGTGCTACATGAAATGTGAGTGCTACATGTGTTGCTAGTGCTATAACATATGGGGAGGAGAGTTACATGGAATTTTACTGCCAAATCAGTGTTTCTCAAACTTGTTTCGGCCACCACCCCTTCGGCACCATACGTCTAGCCCTAGCGTTCTCCCCCCCCCCCCCCATAGTTACTCCAATTGTTTTTAATATTCAGAACACTAGTTAGTACAATCCTGTAGACAAGATAATAACACAATAAATGTAATATTCTTTTAAGTAGTTGAACTTTTAATTATAATATTCTTTTTTTTTTAAATGCTTTTTACTTTAATTAATTGAGTAATAAATGGATTAGTATAATCCATGATTACCCGATCTTTTCAAAGTAGGATTAAGATTTGGTACTAAGTAATAGTAACCAACTTCCACGTCACTACACTGTATGCTTGCGGTGTCCTTGGTAAAGTGTTACCATTTCTTCAATGTCTGCTTTCTGGTCACTCAACAAAAATCTTAAATTAACACTTCCATAAATATGGATTATATTTCTTCACAAGACGGATCTTCTTGACCACTTTCTTCACAAGACATATCTTCTTGACCAATTTCTTCACAAGACAGATATTCTCGACCACTTTCTTCACAAGACAGATCTTCTCGACCACTTTCTTCACCAGACAGATCTTCTCGACCACTTTCTTCACAAGACAGATCTTCTCGACCACTTTCTTCACAAGACAGATCTTCTCGATCACTTTCTTTACAAGACAGATCTTCTCGACCACTTTCTTCACAAGACAGATCTTCTTGACCACTTTCTTCACAAGACAGATCTTCTCGACAACTTTCTTCACAAGACAGATCTTCTTGACCACTTTCTTCACAAGACAGATCTTCTTGACCACTTTCTTCACAAGACAGATCTTCTTGACCACTTTCTTCTTAACCACATTCCACATGATAGTAATATGAAATGTTCACATGAAGCTGAGACTCTTATGTTCGACTTCCCAAGCTTTGCATCAGCTTTACATCAGCTTTTCATTCAAATATGTAAATCCATCTTAACTAAAACAAAATGGTGGCATCATCAAACATTTCAATTAAAAAGATCCTAAGTTTGCCCAGACACAATTTGATGCCCAGACACAATTTTATGCCCAGACACAATTTGATGCCCAGACACAATTTGATGCCCAGAAGCAATTTGATGTCCAGACACAATTTGATGCCCAGACACAATTTGATGCCCAGACACAATTTGATGCACAGAAGCAATTTAATGCACAGACACAATTTGATGCCCATACACAATTTGATGCCCAGACACACTTTGATGCCCAGACACAATTTGAGGCCCAGACACGATTTGATGCCCAGACACAATTTGATGTCCAGACACAAATCGATGCAACACATTCAAATGTTTACGAGGTATTTTAACGTCCTTAAGGGGTGCGGACTGCACCGGATGACACCCTGGCAGGGCGTTGAGACCAACTGCCTAAAAAAAGAACAGGATGCAACCAGAACAGAGTGTCACAAGAAAGAGTAGGTTGTCACCAGAGTAGGATGTCACTAAAGCAATTTACCTACCGAAGTGGCTATTCGTACCCGGGTACCAGAAGTGAGAGGTTGAGATTAAAAAACTATTTAAAATATTATTGTTGGGTTTGTAAGTCAAAATGAGGTATCAAATGAAAGATAATTGAATGTACTATACGTTTGTAAACTTAATTCTTCAGTTTAAATAAAATAAACTACTCACAAATGACATCCAAATAGCATTAGTCAAAATGGACCCGGACACGCAGCGCCGCCATTAGCACCCGGGTCCCATTAGACCCAATGTTCCTCCATGCAAAGACAAAAAGCGCCAGTGACGCCTCCCCCCCTTTCTTCCCACCCCACTGCTTCTCTCTATAACCATCCCCTCCCTTTCAAAATGAATAAATAAATCAGTAAATAAGTATTATTTTAATGTTAACAAATGTTTGAGGTTTCTCAAACCTGTAAAGCCACCACAGAAAACATATTTTAATAGTTAAATACACAATTTAACTTTTAGCATCCACACTGTAATCATTTGAAATGAGCGCAAACTCTATACTATATCCTTGAAAAACCTAACGTAATTATTGGGCCAGAAAATTTACACAAAGGGACAATAACTTTAAATTATTTTCTATTGTTCCGTTTATTTTAGACGGTTCACTCTTAATAGTTGGTGTTGTAACGTCATAGTTTTTCATACGACTAGGAATCTCAAAAAAAATAAAAATATAAGTAACATTAGGATGTCGTTCTACACATGTGTTGGAAGCCACCGGAAGTGACTCGAAATCAACACGTTTTTATTAAATATTTTTATTAAAACCTTAACACGCTATTTAAAAAAAATAATCCAAAATTAAATTTTATATTTAAAAACATTCTCAAAAACCTCTCCTCTCAGCCCCCATTAATTATTTATAATTTCAACTTTCAGAATTTACTCGCAAACCCAAATTGTAAAAAATTGACTGCAACCTTAAAGAGATGTGTAGTCACGTAGTGTCGTCTGCTAAAAACAACATTTTCTGATCGTTGTAAATAAGACAACAGAAATAATTCCTGGGGGAAAAGCATGGCGTTCCGAAATTGTGTGATATATTTGTGTGATATATTTCTGTGATATCCGCGTAGGTAGAAATTGTCTTGAGAGTTAAATTAAAAGCCCGCGTCCATTTTGTTTGAATATATTGTTTGTAGTAGTTTGGCGGCAATACTGGCAATAGTAATAATAGGAGAAATACATTGGCTTGAGATTCTACTATTTTAATTCACTTGACATGTTCACTTGATATGTTCTCTTGACACATACGCGTATGAGTATGAGCACAACTGAATGTGATCAAGATAGCAGCTGTTTTAAATGTTCCAAGGATAGTATTCGACAACGCGCCTTTTTCTGTGTGTGTGGAAACAATAACGCTGTTTTGAAGATTACAGGATTATTTCTGAGATTATAAAATCAAGTAAGTGCTACTTTTATTGTTCAAGAGCTAATCCTATTTACTATTACTGAGGATGACTTGAGTTTTAAAAAAAAAATAGTTAGAATAATTGCGTTGACGGGTGGCGAATTTATATTTAAAAAATAGAAGTTAACATCTGGATGTTGATAGGGTAATGGCTGATTCCTGATTTGGAAATTGCATTAAAGAAAGCGATGGCACAATGTCGTTTTAGCGCATTTTATTAACTAATATCGTTCAAGGTAAAAATCTCAAAGTTGCTGTGGTTCTGTACTAGGCAAATGTGAATATATGATAATTTATATGGTTACAATTATATTAGACTAATAATAATGAATTGGTTTTTTTAAAAAAAGACAAGGCAAGAATCATGAAACAAGAAACATGGTAATCAATACATGAAAATGAATGATTATATGATTAAATTATTGACTTAACTTGAAATAAGACTCCCGGATAATGATTACTGATCAATGATTAAGATTAGGTGGGCCTAGCCTTAAATGTCTTAATAAACTAAAGATTATTATTTTATAGACCTAAAGTCAGAAAATATAACGGATTAAAATGACTGCCAAGGTAGGCTAAAATTATAATAATAATAATTATTATTATTATGATTATTATTATTATTATATCTGTTACTAAAATAAGAAAGCAATAAACTTTAAAACAGCGGTTCTCAAATTTCGATAGGCATACTCAGCTAACATTTTCATAATTACTAAGTATGATGAAGCAGTATTTTAGTGGATGTCCGCCCGCAATCGGCGCCATTAACATTAGAATTTTAAAGGGCCAGGTAAAGGGTCGTTCGCAAATTACGTCACGCTTGATGGGAGTGGGGGGCGTGAATTTGTGACAGGAATGTGGGGGGGGGGGGTAAAAATTTATGACGTGAATTTCTTTTTTTTACATATTTTTTTTAAAATCTAAAATTTTATAATTTTAATTAATTTTAAAAACAATTTGAGGTCGAAATTGCCTCAGTTATTATAGATACTATGAACTCAGTCGCTCACACATTTTGCGCATATCGAAAAATGACGCAAAAACTGTTGTGGCCATTTTACATTCGGCTTGTGGATGACTTCGTTGTTTCTCGTCAAAGTTTTCTAACAATTCTACATCTTAATCCATTATGGAAAATGTTTTAAAAATTTAATAAAGTCTAAGTTTATTTATGAAAATGTTATGTATGTTTTATTAGGTGTGACGTGACACGGGGGAGAGTAAGGGGGGGGGGGTTAAAGAATTTGTGACACTTCGTGAAAGGGGGTAGGGGGGTCTAAAAAGGTCATTTTTTGCGCGACGTAATTTACGAACGAGCCCTAGGACGTAAATTATATGTCAAATGAAGCGCTATCTCTTGGCGTTGAGAGCACTTTTGAAAATGTTACACCACGATCGGATCATTGGTCTTGTAACTATTGTTTAGTATTTTAAGTGTTGAACTGTGAGGTCTTTTGTACAATTCTGATGCTATAGGGGACTGCAATGGTCTGAAAAAGCAAGGGTTTATGCCCTTGTTAATCTTTTTCACCTAGAAATTAGAAAAATGTCTCAGATACATACGTTTTTCCCCCCACAAATTCGCAACGCTACAAAGCCGTGTGCCCGATCTACAAGTTCAGCTTTATTTCCAGATACCGGCTGATGCAATTCCCGTAAAAATTTCTTAATTTCTTCAGCTCGCCAGGTCTCAAATGCTGTTTTCGCTATGTTTTTCGCCATGTGAGCAGCCATCTTTGTACGTTCTTTGTACTCCCCGGTATGAACGATAACTCTGGGTGACAAGGGAAGTTGCAGTCTCCTATAGTGATGTTATGTAGCAGATATACATCACATTATTTCAATGACAAGGGTAATGCTTATTTACGCTTCAAAGCGTGCTGTGAACACGTACTTTGTTACCGGGTGCCAAACACTCTAGGTACGCCAAACACTCTAGGTACGCCTAACACTCTAGGTACGCCAAACACTCTAGGTACGCCAAACACTCTAGGTACGCCAAACACTCTAGGTACGCCAAACACTCTAGGTACGCCTCTGTTCAGACGACATGGAAAGAGATGTCTGTACTTGTTTGGAAATCGTTCTTTTGCTTCTGAACACGCCGCTGAATTTGATGTTGTTGTTTTTTCAACACCCTCCAGAACTTTTAACAATTTTTGTACACATAAGCTAAATGTTAACATCACGTCATCACCTCCATTTAAATATATATATTTTTTTGCTTTTCCATATGACCTTCACTTCATGAACTTATTGGACTACAGAGTAATTGCTAATGACATGTTAAGCCTGATCATTGGCGTAGTGAGGGGGGAGCAAGGGGGGCATCATGCCCCGGGCGCTACTCACAAATGGGCGCCAAATGGTATATTTTACATATGATATTGTATGGTTTTCGAATTTGGGGGGGGGGGGCGCTAAAAAGGTATTGTGCCCCGGGCGCGAGTTAAGCTCGCTACGCCACTGATCATTGTTAATATATCACGGTGCATTTTGTTATAAATATGTATTATTTTTATTATTACGTTACCTAACAGAAAATTTGACAAAAGTTAACCGCCTGAATTGTAGCCATTTGAAAATAGTTAAATAAATAAATAAAATAAATATGTTGCTCTAAGTAATTTCTATAATTTAGGTCTATAAATTAGTTCTAAAATGTAGTTCCAAAATGCAAGTATATAATTTAGAACTATAAAAAAGTTACATAATATAGGTCTATTATTTAGTTATGAAATGTAAGTATATAATGTAGAACTATAATACAGTTCTATAATCAAGGTCTATAATTTAGTTCTATAATGTTAGCTCTATAATGCAAGTATATAATGTAGAAGTATAATAAAGTTATATAATGTAGATCTATTATATTTAGTTATATAATGTAAGCATATAATGAAGTTCTATAATAAAGTTCTATAACGTAAAACTATAACTTAGTCCTATAATGTACGTTTATAATGTAGTTCTATGTAAGCCTTTTAGGTCTATATAGTTTTAGGTTGTTCTATTTAGGTATATTTAATTAAGTCTGTGCAGGTCTATGAATCTCTATGTTCCTCTATGTAGGCCTGCCTCGAATTATGTCAGTGAAGCCATCTTCTACATTACTGAAGTGGCACATTAGTCATCAAACCCCTCACCACCGCCTCATACACCCGTACTTTTCTTACAGAACTGCGTCGGATAAAATAACACGAGTTAGTCTTAGAAACCCACTGACAAAATTACACCGGAAGTTTCATTTCCGGGAACATTCTCACACCACTTCTGCAATCTACCCAATCAAAAAGTATTGTTCCAATACTTGTAGGTATAGAGTGTGCAGTAAAAGCCCTGTGAGAACCCCTCTGTTCAAAATAATGCACTAGGTCCCGATTTCTCACCAAGCTTGATTAATCAATAAAATTAAGCAACTGTGGCACCAGGTGGGCGCCCAAGGTGGGCGCATGAGTTAAGAAGGCACTGAGATTAATCCTTAAAAACTGAACTTTTCTGAGATTGTATATTTTCTGTTTATCATTCATTGTCACTTTTTTTGGTCATTTCTCACTTTCTCACACATTTTCACACTTCCCTCTTATAACATATTATATACACACCCGTTAAAGCATTGCCACTTGTTGGGACATTTTCACTTTTTGGTATATTCTTACTTTCTCACATAGCGTAGTGCATAATTTTTGAGGATTTTTTGTTAAAGAGAAAACAACTCCAGTGTTCTTTGACAAAGCAGCACGTCCAGTTATTTGACAGAGCAGCACGTCCAGTTATTTGACAGAGCAGCACGTCCAGTTATTTGACAGAGCAGCACGTCCAGTTATTTGACAGAGCAGCACATCCATATACTTGACAGAGCAGCACATCCATATACTTGACAGAGCAGCACATCCATATACTTGACAGAGCAGCACGTCCAGTTATTTGACAGAGCAGCACATTTTGTTATTAGACAGAGTAGCACATCCTGTTATTTGACAGAGTAGCACATTCAGATACTTGACAGAGCAACACATCCATTTATTTGACAGAGCAACACATACAGTATTTTTACAGCGTAACACATCCTGTAACATCTATACGACCAAAGTGATGTGTCAGAGATTTAAGGCAAGACTCACCAACAGTCTAGAGGAAACAAACGTTTTCTCTTTATTGCCCTGTGGTCACTTCCAGAATGTGGACTAGACAAGAAATGAGACAAACTCGTTTGGCAGTTCTTGGGGGAAGGGGGTGGTAATATCCTTGACATTTCATTCAGAATGTGTAGCTAGCGTTTCCTGATATAAATAGAGGTTCTCAAACAGCTAGTAGCTCTCAAGCAATTAGAGAGTTCTAAAATTGACTATAAGAAATATATTTGATACCACTGTGCTAATCTAATATTATTGGAGATTTAGTTGCATATTTTGGGGACTATGTTGAAGAATATTTAGGTAACATATTTACCGAGCAATCTTTGTACACACAACCTTCACACACACCCTGCACCACATACACTCCAAGTGTTCTGGACAGGATTTGACCAGGGTGGGTCAGAGAGTAGGGAAATGACGTGGGGCAGGAATATGACAAATACGGCCACATAAAACTCTTCTCTCTCTTAAACTGAAGCTAAAAAACTGCTCAATTTAATTGGTAATATCATTTATATTATCATGAATCAAATTAAGTAGCATCATACATCATGAGGTATTCTCAATTTTTACGAAATATTAATACGAAATATTCCTAATATTATCCCCCGTCAAAGAGATGGATCTTAAATGCATCCACCAGTGTCTTTTCTTCGAATTAAAACCTAATGATGACAACATACCGACATGATCGCTCATCTCATCGCCCCATGACGATATGTCCCTTCTGATAAAGCCCTCGGTTCCGTCTCAGTTTTTCACTCGTTTAGGATGAGAAAGGAACTGAATAAGTGGTAAAAAGTGAGCAGGCGCCCCCTCTCAACACCTCACCCCCCCCCCTCTTACGCACACACAACAAACAAAATCCTTGGCTAATGACAACCAGAACAGAGAATCCCCATAAGATGAAGAGACGGGCCCCTTTCTCTTGTTTCTTGTCAGCCATCCTCAGTGGTCTACACTCAAAGCCACCCCCCCCATAAAATCCCCACCCCCACCATCAAATTCCCACCTGATACTTCCACTTCTCCAATTTCCCAACCATCGTGTTCTGGTACATGACAACTGATGAGATCACCACCGGAGGATTTCCTCACTGACTCGTCACAAAATGGCGTCCCCGCGATGTGGCTGGAGTGAGGATAGTGATGGGGGGGGGGGGTGATATGGGGGGGGGGGTGATGCTTACAAGTTTTGGTGCTGAATGGGGAGTGGCTAGAGGCTGTTTGGGGAGGGGGGCACAAAACGAATATGATGTGGCTGGTGATGGGAGGATGTATGGAGATGATGTAAAAAAGTTGTTGATGATGATATCAAAGTGGCTGTGGTTGCACGAGGCAATGTGGTTGATAGGATGGTTGCTTTGAGGTAATGTGGTGCTAGTGTGGTTATCAGGTGACAAGTGGGTAGCGGTTGAAGGTGATACGGTGGTTGTTGTTTGTGGTGAGTTTACTAATTTTTTCTGAAGGTAATCCGTTACCATCTGGTAATAGAGAGATACTGTCTACTTTTACTTCCTCTTACGCCGGTAATATTACCATGTAATTCACACCATGTAATTGGGTGCTGGGTGGCCGAGTGGTCTAAACTGACAAATCTCAAGCTGATTGTCAGGAGCTCAATCCCCGTAAAGCCCAATCAATCAAAAACACCCCAGCACCCCGGGTGGATGGGACTCGTTAACCTTGGACGGCAACTAAGAGAAGGCAACTCTGAATTCAAAACCCGGAGATGGAGTCCCGATAGGCGGATAACATTGATACAATGAAACATTCCGGCAACTCCTGCGACGCCACTGGTGCCAAGCTGTATCATCCACATGATGTTCCCTTGAAGTCATCCAGCGGCGTGGAGAGAGGCGATTTGCTGTTGGGAACCAGCTAATAATCCTATAAGAATAATCCCAGGCCTTGTGGATTTCGTCCTGCGAATTCCATACCATCGTCACCTTGTGACGGACGGATGCCAGCAAAAAAATTCCCACCCTAAAAAAGAAAGGGTGAGCGGGGGTCGACCTCTGCAAGCAGAACTTTGAAAAAAAAATTATTTAGAGGCCACATATACTGCAGAGTTTTTTTTCGGGGGGGGGGGGTGTGTGGCAAAAATCATGACCGGTTCTGGGACACCACCCTTGCTACGCCACTGATGCACTGTCACGTAATTCCCACCCCATTTTTTTGCACACAAACACACACATTCTACTGTGTAATTTACATTTTTAGATTTCTACGTATGAATTTATTGACCCCCCCTCCGCTCCCTCTTTTTCCTTACCTTTCCCCCACTCAGACACGCCTCTGCTGCCCCTACATGGTTACATGAATCACTTGGTCACTCGAAAGTGTACTCTTTAAAAACAAGTAGACTAATCAAAGTACGCGATAAGGAAATCGAGGGTTGAATCTGTAACATGCAGCTTTCCATTAGTGGGTGGAATGCCTCGCCTTAACGCCATTGAACTCTCCAGTTTTATTGCAAACACGAATTTCGTATGGCCGGAAGGATGTCGCGGAGTGCAAGCCAATCAGGGATGAGTGTCCTGTTTGTGGCCATGACCTTTGCACGTGACTATGTTTCTCCTCCATACCTATATGTAACAACCGTGAATAATTACGAATTCCTTTGGGGATGCTTCTTTCCTCCCCCCCCCCCCCCCCCCACCCTTCTTCAAAATCATCTCACCTCATTAAATACGATAAAACAAAAATGTCAACCCTCGTTAACCTCTCGGAAATATGAACGGACACAGTGAAGCTTCCGACGCGCTTCGTTGGCTCTTTATGGATGACTTTGGCTTATGATTTATACGAGTATTAGCCTTCGTCGTAACCATCCATAGTGATGTTAGAACTTTGCGGGGATGCGAAGAGGCACGTCCATCTTAATGAGATTTTGTTTTTAAAAGTTCAAACAACACCAGAAGTAACTTGTATTCTGGACATCACAAGCCACCACTGGATACTGGACAACAAGAATAGAACTATAAAGCCGGGCACCAAAGTGACTGTTTGAGATTGGACAGCACGTGTTAAACTGTAAAACCGGACACCAGAGTGGTCATTGGATACTGGACAACACGGGTCAAACGATAAAACCGGACACATGCGTTGCCATTGGAGATATGACAATGGAGAGAAAATACCGAAAAAATCTTGGATGCTGGAATGAGTAACCGGGCTACTGAGAAAATGAAGTGGCACCTCTAATATTGGGCCAAAGAGTCAGTGATCCCAGGAAAGTGTGGGGCTAATGAGTTCAAATGGGGGGCTGAGATGGCCAGCTCAGTGGACTTTTCATGACAGTATGCCACTTCATTGTTAACTCAACAGAGTCGTTTGTGATTCTCTGATTTACTAAAGGAAATTCCCCCATGAGAGACGAAACCCCTCCCCTCGACTAATTTGGGAGCACTCGGTGGAAAAATAACGATATTTCCAGTAACAGCAGACGGCTAGGAGAGTAATTCTAGCTGTCTTCTAAAAGAGTAAACAAGGCGCGCACTCGGATTCACGGGCGGTAATAAATTTATTTGACCCTCGGCGTCTGTTCGTTAGAGATGTCAACACAGTAACACTGCCACTTGATGTGTCTTTACGTGAATGATTCTGTGTTGTTACGTTCAAATGCCAAGGGTGATTGCTTTACTTATTTGGCATGCCTATATATATATATATATATATATATATATATATATATATATATATATATATATATATATATATATACATATATATATATCTATTAATATTAATCCCACTCTTCTGACTTCGCTCGAAATTTAGGCCCCGAGGCACTTCTGTCTAAAGTTTTTGCTTTTCTACTACTCCCTACGGCCGAGCTCTCACGGATTCCTCGAGCTGGATATATCTAAATTTAGGCCACTAGCGTATCGCCATCACCTTCACTCTGGAAACGCAACCGGTTAAAAGAAATACACCTTCGCATTGTAACCGTGTAAGCGTGGAGCGGCAATAAGAAAAAAATACAGAATAAGCTGGCGGGAGAAAAATGTTTTGTGGGTGGAGGATGTTGATGCTGGTGAAGATATCAGGACCGTGAGAACAAACAGTTTCGCGCGAGCAGTGGCGGTTCAATGTTCAGAGAGGTGGGCGAGTGGGGTGATTGCCACCTGAGCATGTGCAGTTAGGCGTGTGGGGGAAGTACCCACATGAGCATGTGCATGTTAGGCGTGTGGGGGAAGTACGCCCCTGAGAATGTGCATGATATCTCGGGAAAATGTTTAAAACAAGGCGTGACGTGTGAAGGGAAAACTTCGTCATATTTTGGTACCCTCCCACCCCCGTCCCGATACGCCACTGAATTTCAGCTTTCCTTCAACAACTTTTGCCATATTTTGGTGGTGCAGTGGTCGATGAGCAAGAAAGAAGGAATTTACCAAGACAATAAATGGACAAATACAACTACCGGTAAACCAGTGCTGCACTAATAGGTGGTACGCCGGTTGGCCCTGGTCTGCGAAACCTGAATCAACCATCCAAAGAGGGGGAATTAATTATTTTTTTTTTAAGATTTAGAAGAACTTACTTCAGAAGGATAATAATTTTTTTGTCATTAAAAAAAATTGTTGCCGGTCCAGTCCCTGTTCTTATGGGGATAATTCCAGCAGGTGGGCCGTCATCCTGGAATGTATGAGAGCCACTGTACTAGATAAACCTAAACTTCACAACTAACAGAGGCAAACGTTGGAGGAACGTGCCTCTCAATTCTCCACTCTTCTGGGGTATATACATATTTTTTAGAAGAGTTAAAAATATATAACCAAAAAAATTGTAGAATCTTGGCGATTGACCTTTAACCTCGGCGTCAATAATTAAGATAAGAGAAGTAATTCTGATTGTGAATGTCATGTCAGACCCTTCTTAAAGAACATGAGTTGCTTCCTCTTATTTTCTTATGCCGGCGGCTACACCATTTTTTTTAGCATCAGGTGTGTGTTAGAGCTGTTAACGTGACCTCTTTGTGCTGGAGTAGTTAACGTTACCTCTGTGTGTTAGAGTTTTTAACGTTACCTCTGTGTGCTTTAGTTGTTAACGTTACCTCTGTATGTTAGAGTTGTTAACGTTACCTCTGTATGCTTGAGTTGTTAACGTTACCTCTGTGTGCTTGAATTGTTAACGTTACCTCTGTGTGTTAGAGTTGTTAACATTACCTCTGTGTGTTAGAGTTGTTAACATTACCTCTGTGTGTTAGAGTTGTTAACGTTATCTCTGTGTGCTTGAGTTGTTAACATTACCTCTGTGTGTTAGAGTTGTTAACGTTACCTCAGTGTGCTTGAGTTGTTAACATTACCTCTGTGTGTTAGAGTTGTTAACATTACCTCTGTGTGTTAGAGTTGTTAACATTACCTCTGTGTGTTAGAGTTGTTAACATTACCTCTGTGTTTTTAGAGTTGTTAACGTTACCTCTGTGTGTTAGAGTTGTTAACATTACCTCTGTGTGTTAGAGTTGTTAACGTTACCTCTGTGTGTTAGAGTTGTTAACATTACCTCTGTGTGTTAGAGTTGTTAACATTACCACTGTGTGTTAGAGTTGTTAACATTACCTCTGTGTGTTAGAGTTGTTAACATTACCTCTGTGTGTTAGAGTTGTTAACATTACCTCTGTGTGTTAGAGTTGTTAACGTTACCTCTGTGTGTTAGAGTTGTTAACATTACCTCTGTGTGTTAGAGTTGTTAACGTTACCTCTGTATGCTTGAGTTGTTAACATTACCTCTGTGTGTTAGAGTTGTTAACATTATCTCTGTGTGTTAGAGTTGTTAACGTTACCGCTGTGTGTTAGAGTTGTTAACATTACCTCTGTTTGTTAGAGTTGTTAACATTACCTCTGTGTGTTAGAGTTGTTAACATTACCTCTGTGTGCTAGAGTTGTTAACATTACCTCTGTGTGTTAGAGTTGTTAACATTACCTCTGTGTGTTAGAGTTGTTAACGTTACCTCTGTGTGCTTGAGTTGTTAACATTACCTCTGTGTGTTAGAGTTGTTAACATTACCTCTGTGTGTTAGAGTTGTTAACATTACCTCAGTGTGTTAGAGTTGTTAACGTTACCTCTGTGTGTTAGAATTGTTAACATTACCTCTGTGTGTTAGAGTTGTTAACATTGCCTCTGTGTGTTAGAGTTGTTAACATTACATCTGTGTGTTAGAGTTGTTAACATTACCTCTGTGTGTTAGAGTTGTTAACATTACCTCTGTGTATTAGAGTTGTTAACATTACCTCTGTGTGTTAGAGTCTGTGTTTCCAACTGTGTTTTCTATCTAAATAATACACACAAAATATTAGTTGTTTTTTTTGTGAAGCATTAATGTGCCTGGAGCAGCGAACTTGTTTGTATGACCATTGGCTAAGCCCAGTGTTCGGCAAATCGCGGGGGCTCTATAGCGACCCGAGTGCGGCTCGGCCAGCCGGCCACAAATCGTGTTGCTTGACAAGTTCTTGAAAAGAAATTAGGCTCTCAAAAATTGTTTTACTTGCCCAGCTGCTGATTTTTGGCTCTTTTGACTAATGAGTTTGCCGACCACTGCCTTAGCCAGATTTCAAATGTCTATGCATCGGGCAAGGGGCTTACGAAAAAGAACAAAATTTATCTAAAATAGTTGGAGGAGGAAGAGCTGAGTTTTCCCTCCTTCATTATTGGCTACTCCAGTGGGTTCATGTTTGTAGAACAATGGTTCCCAACACATGCTTCATCGCAGCCCCATAACATAAAATTTAAGAATAAATGGAATTATATTTGTAAGACTTGTATCTGACTCGTCACATGCACACATCAAACTAAATTCTCCATTGCCTTCATCTGACTGGTCACATTTAAGGGTCAATAGAGACATTAAGAGTAGGGCCAATAGAGACATTAAGAGTAGGGCCAATAGGGACATTAAGAGTATGACCAATATAGACATTAATGGGAGGGCCAATAGAGATATTAAGAGGAAGTCCAAAAGAGGCACTAAGAGGAAGGTCATTAGAGACTTTTGAGTAGCCTGAAGTAGGACCGAGTAAAGAGTGGTGATGGGGGCATCTTCAAAGGCCGGCAAAATGGTTATTTTTACGCCAGCAATCTGCATTCATATATACTTTTGAGGAATAGTTCGCCTAAATTCCGGCTTTGCACACAGGCACAGCATTTGTTTGGCACGACACTAGTAGAAGGCCCATAGAGACCTAACGCATAACAAGAGAAGGATGGCCCCACGAACAGAAAACTGACCTGGCCGACAGCAATCCATGCAATGACAGACTGAAGTGGTGCACAGTTCTCGAATGACGGACAAACTGAAGCATCATCTCCCCGAGCACGAGTCGGTGATTAGGGCACTGGATGAACGTATTACAAGAGTATTGGAAAACTGGTTCTTTAAAAAGTCACATGATGAAAGATAACAGAGAGTAGAGACTGCGTTCAAAACGTGTGAGTGGAATATTAAGACCATGATATATGAAGTCGGTGAGGGCGTTAGATGTCACGGAGAGAGGGTGCTGTTTTTAAGTCCGGGGGTGGGGGGATATTTTGGCAATTAAGGACGGCTATATTATTTTTTTATAATTCGTATTCAGTCAACATAGAACACGTAATACATGGAGCGTTTCCGGTGCGGTCAGCCAAGAGGATACAACGGAAATTGAAACGTGAAACCGAAACAATAAGATACATTGGAATGGTACTTTTAAAAAAAGTGTTCCTCTAAACCCCATGTTAAAACACATTTTTACGCCCCTGGAACACCTGCTAAAACATCGTATTCTCATAAGGCTCCTGGAGCGCTGCTTCTGACACTTTATACCAACGACCATATAAGGCTGCCAACTGTCATCTTATCTGACATTCAAATGATCTTTGCTTATCTCCGTTATGTGAAGAGTTGCACTGTTATGGCACTCAGGGTTAAAGTACATTTATTTACTCACATGGTAACTATGTATCCAGTGGTCAATCGGGATGTACTTTTAGTCTAGACGCTTCGATAATGGTTCCCATGTCCACCGACATGCCCGTCGTGATTGTCCTATAACCTGGTTATTTCAATGTGGGTTAACACCGCACTCCGCACTGACCCTATTATGTCGGAGATGTAGCCATGTCTACCGGTACTTAATTTCTTGTGACGGGGTTGTCCCTAACACTAATCAGCGTCTTCTCGCTGGTTGTTCTATAGATCAAACTAAGTCTTCAAACGGGTTGTCACTAACTTAACGTCTTCGTGTGGGTTGTCTTTAGCTATAGCGAACGCATTCAAATGGGTTGTCTCTACCTCTACTCTGTCTTCGAACGGGTTGTCCCTAACACTACTAAACGTCTTATGACCGATTAACGCTACCCTATTTTCAAACGGGCTGTCACTAACTCAACGTCTCCTTGTCGGTTCTCGTTAGCTCTAATGAACGCCTTCAAACGGGTTGTCTCTACTACCTCTACTCAGTGTCATCATACTGGTTGTCTCTACTACCTCTACTCAGTGTCATCATACTGGTTGTCTCTACTACCTCTACTCAGTGTCATCATACTGGTTGTCTCTACTACCTCTACTCAGTGTCATCATACTTGTTGTCCCTAACTCTAGTCAAGTCTTCAAACGTGTTGTCCCTAACTCAACAAAACTTCACCAAGCGAGTTGACCCTTATTTAGCATCTGACAAGTTAAACTCCTTTTAAAATTCATCCATAATTTATTGGTAATTATATCGTAAGATCCGCCGCCTGGCCAAGCTTGACCTGAACTAAGGTGTTGTACACAAAACATTGGTTGCACCACATGTCTCAGCAGGTAGCTTGGTATTGCGTTAAAAGATTGATACCTTCAACGTCGTGCCAACCACAGCAACACTGCCCAGCTCACTTGCAGCAACTGGACACTAACACATGAGTACGCTCTGAGGCGAAACATCTTGGCTCTTGCATTAACAGACACGTCCCCTTGTTGTGTCAGCGGTTGGTGCTACAGTGGGGTACACAAAAAACAGCATTAGAGAACTACTAATTTTGTTGCGTACTGTTATCAATATGGAGAATTTAATATCTTATTTAAGTATACGGCTCGTTGAAAAACAGCAAAAGACCATACCATAATTTATATACAGTTATAAAGAGACGATACCCAAACTAGGGCTAATTACAATTAATAATTTTATTAAGTTAATAATAAATTACAAAATCAAAAAGAAATAAAATTAAAGCTATTGACTAACAGTATAATGATGGCTTGTACCAGTACAACGTTGAAGAAGATACAATGTTGTAAAAGGTACAATGTTGAAATAGGAACATATACGCACATGACAAAATATTAGTAAACAAATCTATGTCTCGTATAGCAAATCTCTACCGTAATAATGATCGCAAAAAAAAAAAAAATCTCTTCCGCGTATTTATAGTCTGTTTTACTGATATTTCTAGAAAGGACTTACACGTTGTATTAGCGCCTCGACCAATCTAGTATATTCTAAAGGATTCTAATAATACATGATATAGCTTGTATTTATTTGTAAAGGGAGACTACTTTTAATTAGCCACACCCGAATAGCGCTGCCGAACTTGGGGTCAGCTTAAGTTCATTAAACGAGACGCCTGTAACCCCTGCTCTCTTAAAAAGAAAAAAAAATCATTTATCGAAATAGAATTCTAAAAGAGAATCCATTTATTCCCCTCAAAATATGAAACAAAAGCTTCTTAACAGCTTATAAATAATTACATAATTTATATGTACAGTGAAAATTAATTTCTGGATAAAGTATCAGCAATAACATTATCTTTGCCTTTAATATGTTTTATGTCTAAATTATACACTTTAAAAATTGAATCCATCTAAACAATCTTTGATTTTTGGAAACCATCTTATTCCAAAATTTTAAAGGATTGTGATCAGTAGAAACAAGTACTGGATGTAAGAAGCAACTGACATAAAAATCAAATTGTTGTAGAGCAAGAATTAAACCTAAACATCATTTTTCTACTGTGGAATAGTTTTTCTGATGGGAGTTAAATTTCTTAGAAAAATAACAGGCAGGATGATCTACACTGTGGTCATCTTATTGAAAAAGAACTGCACCAATGTCAACATCGCTGGCATCTACAGCTAATTTAAACTGTTTGTTAAAGTCCGGTGCAATGAGAACAGGAGCATTAGCTAGTATTTTTAAAATGTTTTCGAGTGCTTCTTGACAAGCATCTGACCAATGAAATTTTGAATGGTTCTTTAACATATTGCTTAGAGAATAACTGAGAAATATTTGCAAATTTTTCCATAGTAACCTGCCATTCCCCAAAATCTCATTAACTGTTTGAATAGTCCAACCTTGAAGTTGGTTCCCTGGGCAGACTGTACAGTTTTCGGAAGACCAAACAATGTAAAAAAAACTGCGTCATGGCTTTGACGATTTTCGGAGTTTTGATAATTCGAAGAGGAATAGCTTCTGGGAACCTTTGTGGAGGCATACATGATTGTCAGCAAGTATTGGTGACCTGATTTTGTCTATTATCACGCGGCTGAAAAAATTCTTCAAACGCTGGAATGTCTGCAAAGCTCTCGACCGTGTCACCACTGTCACTCAACCATTGATCCTTCATTTGACGTTGTTTTTTCTTAAATGTTGTTGTATGTGTCGTTCCTGAGATGGAAGCTCCATGTGTCGTTCCTGAGATGGAAGCTCCGGTTGTTTAGAAAGGATTTGTCAAGACGGTATTGTTCCTCCAGCAGCTGATTGAGTAATGATATAAAACTATTTATAAAGATGAATGTTTTAGATTTCACAAATGAGCCTTTGTTGTTGTTGAATTCAGATGATGCGTTGTGAAATTTAGTAGTGTGTCTTTTTTATGTTCAGGTGTCTGTGAAAGTCATGGAATCAGTGGTGCGGTGTGTGTTGTGATTTGGACAATTGGGTTTAGTGAACGAGCGTGAACGCTTGCCATGCTCATGGACGAGGGCGCGTAATTGGTATTAAAAAGTGAGAGAACGATGTGAGAGAGACAGAAGAGTTTTGTTGGTTAGATTGGCTGTGGTGTTTTACCTTGTACTACTTTCTCCTAGATGTAATTAACTTGTGATACAGTGAAACGGGTGTAGAATGCACGCTGAACTATTCAGTGTTGTTAACTTGGCGTGGGATACAATATACAAGGCAAATAGTCTGACATTAGGCCAGATGAATATTTCACAGTGTCCACTGGATTATCCTGACTTAATTTATTATCTACAAAGCAACCTCCAAATGTATAATAATTTATGAACCTGTTTTTTTTTTCTATAAATGAGCAAACGGGTTATCATATATATTCGGGTAACATTGGCTTATCATTTCCTATGTTCTCTATCAAAGTCCTCACGGGTGATTCTTTTTGAATCTTTATTCTTTATTAACATTGACTTAAACGATTGTTGTTGAATCTATTATACTTTTTGCAGGTATACAATGGACTACAACTGTGGAGTTTATTTCCCGCAGACCGGAGAAGGTTACGTCAGTTTCGTGGATCCGGCAGACGACACCTGGATAGAGCGCCATCTTGAGGATGCCGCTCATTGGCCAGGTATGAACACGGCAGCCAACCGCAGGCCGTTGCCGCACAGCTTATTCACCACCCCGCCGGATCCGACCAATCACAGCAAAGCGTACCTTGCAGAAAGAGCCAATCGGAGGGCGATCTTGGAGAACGTGTTTCTGGGCCAGCCGCTTCCGGCCAACTACCTTACCGTACCAACATCTCCGGTCGTCGTGCGTCACAAAATGGCGCACAGACGCCGACATCAGAAGCAGAATCTCCTCGCGAAGGTCTGCTTCAACTGCGGACACACGAAGATGTCCAAGGGGAGCGGGGAGAAGGCCTCAAGCTGGAGCAGGATAGATGTGGACTCGTACTGCTCTGACGGGGACCTGGCAATAGCCAAAGGTAAGTGTCTTCTTGTGTTTTTTTTGGTGTCTTCTTTTGTTTTGTTTGTGCCTTCTTCTGTGTGTCTTTGTGTGTGGCTCTTTGTTACCGGACTTATTTGGGCACCTGCACCTGGTTGTGAAACTGATAAGACTGCATTCGTTTTTGCGGAGTACATGTGTTTGCGGAGTACATGTGTTTGCGGAGTACATGTGTTTGCGCCAAGGAAGCTCAATACTTTCGACGTCTCCTGCTAAGCGCCCTTGGAATTATTGGTTCCTCTGATCATAGCTAAAAGAAACTGTATGTGAGTGCACATATGGCCGATGATAGCAATTCTGTCATGACATTTTCATGTGCACCTCCATGTGCACTAGTTACTTGGGCTTTGCTGAATGTTGTGTATTCTGCTGGAGCTGTTCCGCTGGCTTTATGTTGCACGGAACCTTGCGTACCGAAGTGTAGCCCAACAAGGGGCTTGTTGTGAACATGATTTGTTAGTGTGATATCTTGGTATGAAAGGTTGTCCATACATGGTGAGAGTTTGAATGTGAGAATCATTGTTATTGGTGTGAACACTTTTTGGGTGCATGCGTTGTGTTATGAATTGTGTTATTGTGGCTGAATGGTCATTGGTTGAGAGGGAAATATTAATAAACGAGTGCGTGGATAAAAGGGCGGTGTGTTAGTTTTGTCGAGAGAGAGATCGCGAGATTGGTAGAGAGAGACCGATATATTTGTTGAGGAACGTGTGTTAGTCAAAGTTTAGTTTCCTAACTGTATAGTGAGGAACGTCATTATGTATTACTGAACTCTTGGCCACGTGGCATTACATTTGTGTATATAATGGAATAAAGGATTGAGTTATGTAACACATTTGTGGACTTTATAGTGTAATTGTTTCATTGTGTGGACCTGATGAGAATCCTAGACAACGAGAGTAGGCCGTATGAAATGAGGTCGTAACAGGGCTCTAAGAGACTCTTTCTCTTGCAGTTTATACAAAATTGATTATTTTGTCTCCTTTTAATAAACTTTCTTTGCAAAATGATCCCAATTAGTCAGACAATTTTGACTTGATACATCAGTCAACAGACATGTTGATTATATTTCAGAATCAAAAGTTTACTAATTGAGTAAAGTGTCGTAATAGAATCCACCTATTGCAAGATCTAAGTCTTTCAATTGAAACTAATATCGTTTTGGTCATTTTCTAAAAGTGATATATTTTGTTTTATGTAAAATCATGGCCAGCTTTAGCAGTTGTGCGCCCCCCCCCCCCCCCCCCCCAAGGAAGTTTTAATTTTTGGTGCCCCTTCTACTTACACATTTTCAGTATGAACTTGATCGTTAATAATTTAAAAAGGGTATGGTTGAGAAGATGAAGATGATGATTGATTACTTGTATAACGCCATTTTATCATGCTCACAGCGCTCTCATGTCATGAAGTCTATTTTTTTTAAAAATGTCTTTAAATGTTTCTTAAATGATTTTATTTTAATTTCCCTCGAAGACTGAGGCAAACTGTCCCATAATTTAGGCGCTATAGCTTCCAAAGAGCGCACTCCGTATGACTTCTTTCTATGTCCACCCACACTGGGAACTCCCAGCAATGGCTGTGTTGAAGAGCGCAGAAGACAGAAGATAAAAATCTTCCAAGTATAAACAATGAAACAAACTATTAATTAGATTTCGTCCTTCGGGAAAGCAGCAATCGAGTCGACTGTGTGGAAGGGGTGGAATTTTTTTATGTTATTTTCCACATTAAAATCGGTTATAATTATACAAGTTTATTTTTAACTTTTAAAAGGAAAGGTTGGCGGGACTATATCTTTGATCGGTTGGGGGGGGGGGGAGATCGAGGGAGCCTGAGGCTGCCAAGCAATATTTTGTGGTAGGGTCCTTGGGAGGTGGCTCTCCAGACAAGATTTGATAACTTAAAAATGCAGTGATGACTTTGAATGCATATCGGATTTTAGTTGTTCGTTATTCTACAGTTCACCGGATATCAACATAAGAGATGCTAGTGGACATTCAGACTCAGTGGCCTACATGTGGATAGTCAAAACCATTATTTTTATATGTTACCAAATATTAATGCTGCGGTTATATTATTTTACATGTAAACTATCAATTTGGGTGAATCACTTCATCAATAAATTATTTTTTTTACTAACCAGTCCTAAATTAAGAAAACAAACAACTGGTCATTATGCTACATTCGAAAAGACCTGGGTCCAGGCGCCCGTTAGATCTCAGCGTTATATCTACTTCAACGGGAAACTGCAGTTACTGTTGCACATTTCAGTGGTTAACACAGTGAGTCTAGTGGCCTTGATGGGAAACAATTCTATTTGTTAAATTTTAATTTTTTAAAACTGCTCTATCGGCGTGCTATCTGTAAACAAGGAAAGGCTCAATTAAACACCGTGTTATCCAAAGTTTCTTAATTACCAATGTCCCCTTTTTCACTTTAAACACCGGGTTATCCAAAGTGTCTTAATTACTGAATACCTTTTCCCTTTGGCTCTTTAAATCAAACTATTGATTAAATTTTTTTTTTAAAGTAAGCAAAGGACTTTTATTTATCATCAATAATCACCAGTTATGTTTTCAATTACAATTAGAATGTACCATAATTTATTTTAAACAGCTGTTATGCACTGGAGCCCCGTTAATTGTTAAGTAACATATCACTGTGGGGTCAACAACATAATCTTCTTTGGGAGCGGATACATGATTGATAAGGTTTGAAATCTTTTGTTTTCAAATTTACATCTGAACGGAATTAATTTTCCCGAGTTACATTTTGGCAACGCACCAATTACTCACCCCCCTTTTTTTTGACACTTAAATTGTGGGTGCTAAAACAACAACCGACACAACATCGGACACATCATCTGACACAACATCGGACACATCATCTGACACAACAAAGGACTAGGCTACCGGAAATTTGTTTGAAAGAAATTTCTTCATGGGAAAATAGATCAACGGATGTTTGATCGGATTTTTACTTTAGTTCCTTGGTCAAATTTTCGCCAAATTTTTTTTTGAACGCACTATACTATATAGTTAAACAAAATAATGCGTTCTAATCTAAATTTGACGCAAAGTTTGATCGTGTGAACTGGGAAAAACAATTCGACTAAATTTCCGTTCCATTAAACTTCCGGCGATCAATTTGCCGTCGATGAAATTTCTTTCAGACAAATTTCCGGATGCGCAACGGACTCGTCAATAAAAATATTTAAAAGACATAAAAAGGAATAAAAACTGAATACAGACGTAGAAAATACATGTTCAATTTTAAAATCTTTGTTTTCCTGATGAAAGCCCGCCAATAACCCAATGAGAAGTAGAACTCTAAATGTCATCGCCGTAAGGATTGGTTGGTTCATAAAAACTTCCAGTGGACTACCTCCCTTATGTTCCGTCCTGTTTTTTGTTTTATCCCCCTTTGTAGTGTTTTGTTGTTTACCCAGGCAACGGCAGATGTTTTGTTCTCATTACGACACACTGAGCTCGGTCAGGGTGCTGTTGTTGTTTGGTGGATTTGTTGTTGGTTGTTTTTTTGGTTGGGGGGGGAGAGTTGGGGGGGGGGGGGCGGGGGAGTTTGGGGGGCGGGGGGAGTTGGGGGGGGGGGAGTCTGACTAAATTTATAAGTTACAATTTTTTTTTTCATTGATTTATTTTATATTTTGACCTGGAAACCCAGACATACAGTTTGATGGTGGCCGGTGGGCGAGAGATCTGTGAACGAGGAGGAGGGGAGTGTCAGTGGAGTGCGGGGGTGGAGAGAAACTAGTGACATGGAACTGCATCCTCCTATTCACATTGTTTTCTAAAATACTCTTCTGGATACTACAGTAATTTTTTTGCTAAAGCACGCAACCTTGGACTCTTAGATTATACAGTGCTCAAGTACATTTAATCTACAGTTCTCAAAGATGAAATCTTACATAGTGCAGTTCTAATATGCTAAAGTGCTCAAAAATGAACTAAGATAGATCTATAAGAATTGATTTCCGTGGTTCTCAAGAACCGATTCCTAACACTTTAAATAGTTATTACTACATTTTGTTATGTGCCTTAAAGCTTTTCGAATTTCAGTGTTCTCACCTGTATTTGTAACCAAACACAACCTTTGAACCCTACCTTGAGCCCCAACCTTACTCAATCCGCCATTTCCTGAATAATGCTAGCTCGCCCAAATGACCGTTATCTATACCAGCACTGTTATAAAAGATGGACACCAGACGGTCCAAAAATACTAGCCTTGACCTATATTTGTATGCTCGTAAATAGTTTAAGCTGCCTGGGAAGGGCATCTATCTAATTAGGTTTACAGACGAATTTTTGTGTGTGTATGTGGAAGTTGGGCAGTAAGCCTTGGCTAACATGATTACTGTCCTCTTACAAGGGTTTCAGACAATTATTTTATATATGGTATATAGCTTTTTATCTTGTAATCGATGGTGGGCTAATGTGATTGCTTTATATCGATCTAGTCACCCGTTTACAACAGCAATAAAAAAAATTCAAATTAAAAATAATAAATACATACAACCTATAACATTTACATTGCGTAATTTTCTAAAGTACAAACAAACCAAATCTCTTCTCCCAGCTCTATATGTCGTCTTCCAGCTCTAGATGTCGCCACCCAGCTCTACTAGATGTCGTCTCTGAGTTCTAAATGTCGTCTCTCAGTTCTACATGTCGTCTCTCGGTTCTAGTTGTCGAATCTCAGCTTTTGATGTCGTCTCTCGGTTCTAGATCTCGTCTCTCATTTCTAGATCTCGTCTCTCAGTTCTAGATCTCATCTCTCAGTTCTAGATCTCGTCTCTCATTTCTAGATCTCGTCTCTCGGTTCTAGATCTCGTCTCTCATTTCTAGATCTCGTCTCTCATTTCTAGATCTCGTCTCTCAGTTCTAGATCTCGTCTCTCATTTCTAGATCTCGTCTCTCAGTTCTAGATCTCGTCTGTCGGTTCTAGATCTCGTCTCTCATTTCTAGATCACGCTCTAAGACCCTACTATCAACATCTCCACCATGTCACTCCTACCCTCACACTTACCACCCACTCCTCTACTCCCAAACTGAGGCCAGACCGACCAAAAAATTATACAACTAACCCCCTCCATGGTGTTTGCCCCCCCCCCCCTTTTTTTTCTGACATTCACGCAAGAAAGAAAAGTTACTCCTCCACAAACGAGAATGTTCGTTTATGTGTCGTCACCAGGACCAAAACCCCTGGAGTTTTAATGTCAGATGCAGAGTCGACAACAATGGTTTCTTTCTATTATAAAATTAAAAACTACAACAACCGAAGACCGGGTTTCCTGATTGTTGCTACGTTAGTCTTATACCCGGCACACAGTCTTATACCCGGCACAAAGTCTTATACCCGGCAGAGAGTCTTAAACTCGGCACCAGGTCTTATACCCGGAACACAGTCTTATACCCGGCACACAGTCTTATACCCGGCACACAGTCTTATACCCGACAGACAGTCTTATACCCGGTACACAGTCTTATACCCGGCAGACAGTTTTATACCCGGCACACATTCTTATACCCAGCACACAGTCTTATACCCGGCACACAGTCTAATACCTGGCACACAGTCTTATACCGGGCACACAGTATTATACCCGGCACACAGTATTATACCCGGCACACAGTCTTATACCCGGCACACAGTCTTATACCCAGCACACAGTTAGTCTTATAACCGGCACACAGTCTTATACACGTCACACAGTCTTTTACCCGGCACACAGTTAGTCTTATAACCGGCACACAGTCTTATACATCGCACACAGTCTTATACACGGCACACAGTCTTATACACGGCACACAGTCTTTTACCCGGCGCACAGTTAGTTTCACATCCGGCACACAGCTAGTTTTATACCCGGCACACAAATAAATGATAGAAAATTCAAAAATAAAAGGTCCAAATATTTAATTTTTTTCCCCTGCGTGTCAGACTTTTTTTTGGGTGGCCGGTGGGGGGGGGGGGGGGGGGGTATGTCAAGGCTATTTGATGTCTTGTTAGTTCTGAAGTGCTTGAGTGATAGACGCAGAGTGTATGAGTTGACGCATACCAAGTCAAAGTAAAACTACAAAGTCACATTAACACTATTGAAGAGCTTGATTTCCACTGTACACAATAGTAGGCTAGGCTTGACAATAGGTGAATAACGATAGTTTCTTCAGCGGACTGACTAAGTCAAGCTAAACGGACTCTCTCTCTCTCTATATATATATATATATATGTGTGTATATGTATTCCAATAAACTACAAGGAACGGCAGCACCAAGCTCTCGACATCTCTCCAGCCGATATCTCTCGATCTTTCTATAAGTCACAGTATATTTACACCCACTCATTACAAAAGTCGCACTCAGCTTTCAATCAATTGACACACAGGCGGTTTTTTTTGGGACATTGACTCTCGCTGCAAGTAATTTAAACAGCTTACTTAACCTGCTTATATTGGGTCGGCCTAATATAATAACTTTCATCCAATGCGCGCGCACTTCCTCGAGACATAAATTTTATTCTATTTAATTACATCAGCTCACTGAACCTATCTATAAATAAAACGCTTACTCTCGATTCCACGAAAACAGAACATTCTGAAAGCAGCACATTCTGTTTACGTCATTTAGAAAAATACAACAACAAAAAAATAAAATATAAAAAAACAACAACATACTCTCAGAGACAAATATGTTCTGACGTCACAGTCTTAGCTGTTGTTATTCAAGTTTATTCTGCAGTTTACTATAGAGCCACAGCAAAACTTTGACAGTGTATGCTTTAAAAAAAAATGTTTTATTTTTTATTTTGTTTCTTCATTCTAACCCAAAGTTAACACGTGCTTGCAATTCAGGACAAAAGAACAAAAGAGTAAAAAAAAAATAAAAAAAACAACCTCAAAATGGAAATTAAACACATTTTTACCAAAATTGTTTTATTTCTCATCAACCTCCACAAACTCGATTTTTGCATCACGCAATCTTGTAAGTGGAATTGTTCGATTGGGGTCACCTTTAACCGCCCCGTTCCCTGCTCCAGAGCTTTCTTTCTCCACTGCCATCTCCACGCCCCACTTTTATTTTCGCCCCCCCCCCCCCAAACCAAAACTCGTACTTTTATTAAAGTAATGATTTTTTCTTGTTTTGTTAATTTTTTTTTTCTATTAGCTTTTTGTTTTTATTAAACCCTCTCTGTAGCCTCGTTTCAACACTGTCGCGGGATTCCCAGAGATTTTGTTCAGGGTAGAGGTTCTCAATTAAAAAATAAAAAAAATATTTACAAACCTCTTTAGGATTCATATGTCCGCTATGTATATGCATATTTCGTGGATTCATTGTATACTTATGTATACAGTTGTCTTTCTATCTGTAGGTATCACTTGGAACAACGCGGTCATCAAAGTGACACATGCAAGCGTGGCTTAAAATCGATATGGGGGGGGGGGCTGTTTGATGGTGGGCGTAGGTGACGGGAAGATCAGCTAATCAATTTTCTTATTAGGACTGTTTAAAAAAAAATCTTTTGTACTTTCGTTGGACGCACTTCTCTTATATTAACGCTTTGGTGTAATTTGTATAGGATGAAGACCGGGGCAGATAAAAGAGGTGGGCTAACAAACTCTCCCCCCCCCCCCCCTTTGTCCCATTGGATCATAAATAATTGACTTGTAAGAATTTCACTTCTTTGATTTAAAAATTATCAGCATTTTATGGGCGGGCCCAGAAAAGGTTTAGCAAAAAAACTGTAACTTTTTAAAAGCAAACCAAAATCAAAATACCCAACTATTTCTTAAAATCAATTACTAGCCAATATACCCGGTATTGTGCATGATGACATTCATTAAAACAAAATCAAAATACCCAACTATTTCTTAAAATCAATTACTAGCCAATATACCCGGTATTGTCCATGATGACATTCATTAAAACAAAACAACAACAACAACCCTCTAGTCTTTTAGGTAACATCGAAATCAATGGCGGCGTAAAAGAAACGTCACCGAAACAATAACTAATCCGTAATTTTCTCCTATTGAAACACATTGATGTTGACTTCGTAAACATTTGGTGACCAGCACGTTTCATTGAATAAATGAAGCTTGGCCCAGCCAAAAACCATCAGTTGAGTCCAATCAAAGATTGTTACAGTTATCCAATTAAATAAAATATTGACCAGTGTAATTAAAATTTAAAAGGATTTCAATGGATCTAAGGGATTCTGTAACCGACAAGGATCCAGTTCCACATACGGATTCCGTTCCCCGGTGGGATCCTGTTCCTCGCTTAGATCCCCTGTCCATTTCCCCGGGGATTCCTTTCCCCGGTTGGTCCCGTTCCCCGACGGATCCCGTTCCTCAGTGGGATCTTGTTCCCAAGGGGATCCCATTTCACAAGGTGCACATAAAGCTATCCCTAAGATAGGGGGCAAACTTTGGCCGAGCTCTATCAGTACACTTTAAGGATATACTGTAATCTAAGCCTTCAACTTCATCTGCATACATCGCTTAGGGTAGTGGTCGGAAAATCGCAGTGCGGCTCTTTAGCAACCTGATTGCGGCTCTTTAGCAACCTGATTGCGGCTCTTTAGCAACCTGATTGCGGCTCTTTACAATCTGATTGCGGCTCTTTACCAACCTGATTGCGGCTCTTTAGCCGGCAACAAATTGGCTTTGAATACGAATAAGGACATTTATATAATCCTAAAACTGTTATAGAAAGAAACCGAACTCTCTGGAACAGTGGTGCTCAACCTTCCTTATGCCGCGACCCTTTAATACAGTTCCTCTTGTTGTGGCGACCCCCTAGCAACAAAATTCTTTTCGTTGCAACTTCATAACTGCAGAGTATATGTGTTTTCCAATGATCTTAAGCGACCCCTGTGAAAGGGTCGTTCGACCCCCCAAGGGGTCGCGAGCCACAGGTTGAGAACTGCTGCTCTAGAATTATCTAGAAACCTAGGACCTTCAAAAAAACTGTCATGAAAAGATAATTCACGAATATTGAAAAAGAAGTTGTAGAAATCTAGACATTTAAACTAAAATTCCCATAAGCTCTTAGATCTTACTATGTATCTCCGGAACAAAGTATAGAACTTTCTGAAAAATTTAGATTTAATTCTCCCCCACCCTCCCCACAAAAACCACCAAAATAGCAATAACATCAACAACAAAAAATTAACATCCTTTACTTATAACATCCTCTCACCCGTAACGACCTCTCTACCCCGTAACGTCCTCTCTCCCCTGTAACGGCCTCTCTCCCCTGTAACGGCCTCTCTCCCCCGTAACGTCCTCTCTCCCCGTAACGTCCTCTCTCCCCTGTAAATCCTCTCTCACCCGTAACTTCCTCTCTCCACCGTAACGTCCTCTCTCCCCCGCAACGGCCTCTCTCCCTCTTCAAAAGTACATCTAACCACTTCAAACTCAGCATCCGGACTAAACTTTCTTCTCTTTTTTTACTGTCACCATTCATCCAAACCCGGACTGACCATAACCATCCTTTTTAGTTACAATTAACAAACCCACCAAAATAGATTTGGTACAATTTTAACGTGACGACAACCACTGTGTGATGCTCATGTGGCGTAGCCTGAGTCAAACATATTTTGTTTTAATAATTAAGAAAAAAAAATCTGCAGTATAGACATCAGGTTTCTGACACACACACTCACACACAAACACAAATACACACACACTCACACACAAACACACACACACAAACACACACACACTCACACATTCTCTCACGAGAATCAAACAAACAAGTGCACGGACGCGGTTTTATTTCAACATTTCATTTGTCGCTAACAGCGAGACATAAAGCATAAATTAATAGTTACACATCAGCGAGACATAAAGCTTAACCCAACGCAGGGGCGTCGGAAGGGGGTTGTATTCGGGGCGATCCGCCCGTGGCGGGACTTTCTCATTTCTAGGGAGGGGCGGCATTTTTTTTACCTACAGCAGTTTTTTCATTACATATATGTAAGAAGGGCGGCAAAATTCTCGCTCAGCGCCCCGAGTAGCACTAACCCTTTAACTACGCCACTGATCCAACGAGAGAGAAACACAAGCAAATAACCCAGAAAAAAATGCGCCAAAAGCGCTTGTTTAATGATGGTCTGCGCGGATTTCATTACAAGTGTGCTCCACACACTCATCCGTTTCTCTCCATCAAATCGTAATGGATGGGCAGTAACGCGACATCCTCCCTCGGCGCCACCTCGTCAAGGGTGTGAACTTCTTTCATTTTTCTTTACTTGTTCGCCATGGATTCACCCTCCAACCACAGCCCTAGCCCCAACCATTGGCAACCACACGGTATATAACTCACGGGGGGAGAGAGAGATGGGGGTGGTGGTGCGTGATGGTCATGTGACGCGAAATCACTAAATTAATATCTGGTGTTGAGAAAAAGAATTATTAATGAACACACAGATATCTTAAAGTGAACTTGAAAGTTAATGACCCTCGCTATTGCAAAAAAAACAAAAACATATGCGGGTGCATGTTTCCCCAACCAAACCACAGCCCCCGCGACCTCCCTAACACCAATCATTGCCCCTTATTTCTGGCAACACGTACGTTTGTGCCCACCACGCGCATATCAGTGTGAGCGCGCCCTCTTTCAGTGAACTGTCGTGATTTTGGTACGTGTCTCCAATTCCCCACTCGTGTGTTTGGAGGGAGGCGATTTGACCGGTCTCATTTTGTTTTGTTTTGTTTTGAACTCGCCAACACAAAAGCTCATTTTTTTTAGGTCTGTTTGAGGGATGTGTGCTTCTTGTTTGTTGAGCTAACTGTGTCGTCATCACCGTATTGACCCTCGTGTTTCCCTCGGATTTCATTTCCGTGAGTTGACTGTTTATTTCCATTTGCCTTGTTCCACACAGTTTAATAACTTTGTGCCTTCATAGTTGACAGTTTTAAGGAAGTTTTTCGTATTTAAAAATCATAAAAATCAGTAGGTTATGTTCATTATTTAATACCATTGACATGAAAGGGAAAACATTCTTCTTTTCTTTCTTTATTTATTTCCCTTTCCTTTTTCCCCCTATCTATCTTTCTTAATACCCTTTTTTCCCTTTCTTTATTTTTTCCATTTATTTTTCTTTTTTTCTTTTCCATTTCTTTCCATTTCTTTCTTTTTTTTCCCTTTCGTTTTTGCTTTTTAACTTCCCGCCCACTCTTCCTTTTTCGCCCCCTTTTCTCTTTCTCTCTCTCACTCTCTCATTTCCCATATTTCTTCCTTTTCTCCCGGTTTTCCCCTTTCATTATTTCATTGTTTCATTATATTTTTCTCTCTCCTTTTCTTACCTTCTTACTTCTCTCCATTAATTATAACATGCTGGACAATAATAAAACATATTAATTTTTCATTTAATAGTCGTTGACGACATATGAAGTTTTAATAGTGGTCTGTGATCTTAAACCATTAGTTATTATTCGATACACAGATCATTGAATATTCTCTTTAAGGTCAACGTTCATATGTGAGTTGTTCTCGTGCTATTTAAATTACAAGACAGATTTGATCGGTTCTTGTGTGAGGGCCAATCATTGGTCCATTAGTGGCGTGTTATTTTCATATTTCTTGGATTTAAACAAGTCACAGACGAGCAAACCTGGTTCTAATTAAGACGACAGCAGCAGTCAGCAGCAGACAGGTGAGTGATGAATCAAAACTTCTTTATTGAAGTTTACTATTTTATACAACAATAATAATTAACGGATGATGGATTCGGGATGCAAGTTGGTTTATTTAATGCCCCCTTCCCTCTCTCTCTCCCTCTCCCTCCCCCCTCCCCTCTCTCTCTGTCTTCCTGCCTCCCTCTCTTTTTCTTTGTATCTCTCCCCCTCTCTCTTTCTGTCTCACTCCACTCTCCCTGTTTCCCTCCCTCCCTCTCTCTAAACCTCCGTCTCTACACCTGTGTCTCCTTCCCCGTCTCTCTCTCTGCCTCCCTCTCTCCCTCCCTCTCTCTCTCTCTATCTCTCCCTCCCTGTCTCTTTCTCTGTCTCCCTCCCTCTCTTCCTCCCTGTCTCTTTCTCTGTCTCCATCCCTCTCTCTCCCTACCTGTCTCTCTATGTCTCCCTCCCTCTCTCTGTCTCCACTCTCTTTCACTCTGTATCTCACACCCTCTCTCTCTTTCTGTCTCCCACCTCTCTCTGCCTCCCTCCCTCTGTCTCCCTCTCCCTCCCTCTCTCTGTCTCACTCCCTTCCTCTTTCTATATCTCCCTTCCTTTTTTTCTCCCCTATCTCTCTGTCTCACTCCCTCTCTCTTCCTCCACCTCTCTCCCTCCATCTTTCTCCATCCATATCTCTCTGTCTCCCTCCCTCCCTCTACCTCCCTCCCTCTATTTCTCTATATCTCCTTCCCCCTCTCTCTCGCTCGCTCCCTCTCTCTTTTTCTTTCTCCCTCTCCCTCTCTGTTCCTCTCTGTCTCCATCCCCTCTCCCCCTCTCTCCCCCTCTCTCTCTGGCTCTCTGTCTTCCTCCCCTCCCTCTCTGTCTCACTCTGTCCCCATTTCTCTCCCTCTACCTCTCTGTGTCTCCCTATCCGTATCCCTCCCTCTCTCCCTCACCCCTCTCTCTCCTTCTCTCCCTCTCACTCTCTCTCTCCCTCTCTCTCTCCCCCCTCTCTCTCTCCGTTATAATTCTTGATCTCCTTTTTTCCTCTTGTAAAAATCAAACTGCGCGATGTCAGTTATTTTCTTGGTAGTAAAATAGTTGCGACTAATTGGGCTTTGATACCCCAACCCTCTCAATAGTTGCGACTAATTGGGCATTGATACCCCAACCCTCTCAATAGTTGCGAGTAATTGGGCATTGATACCCCAACCCTCTCAATAGTTGCGACTAATTGGGCATTGATAGCACAACCCTTTATGCCCCCGCCCTCCAATAACCCCACCATCTATTAGCACCACCTTCCATAAGCCCCATCTTAAGTTAACCCACCATACAATTACCTCTACCATCAATTACCCCCCACCCTCCGTTACTTTATCCTCCCCATATCCCCCATTCTTATACGCCACCTCCCCTATTACACACCTTTCATTACCCCACCTTTCATTGGCCCCACCTTCTATTATCCTACTTTTCATCAACCCTATCATTCATTTTCCTACAGTCCATTACACTACAGTCCATTACCCTTCAGTCCATTACCCCTACAATACATTAACCCCCTTCCTATAAACCCCGCCACCCATTACCCGCATTCCCCAATCCCCCATTCCCCCCCCCCCCTTTCTTACTATCATAATCACACCCAGATCTTGTTATTTTTACATAACTAAGGCAACAACACCTTGAGGGAAAAAAAGACAACTAACAAGGCAATCGTCAATTACAGATACATCTATGCTGAGACCCACTCGAGGGCATGATTATTTTGTGCTGTAATAGATTTTTAAGTTTAAAAAAAAAATGTTTCCTATGACATGCATACATTTACATCAGTGAGGAGGGTTTCTTGAGTGAGGAGTGGGGGAAACTATATTACAAGTTAGTTCTCAAGTTGTTAAAACTAAGCCATGACTTTGAATGAAATGCATACTTGTCGAGTTCTGCTCGAGGGCATTATTATATATGTCATAATCTTCGTTACAGTTGATGGGAGCTTTTCAGTGACTAATTGCAATCAAGACGAGGCACGCACGTGGGCTAGTCTGCATAGCGTGTCAGTTGTTAAATTTTGTGTTGAACATGTGATTGATTTTGTTATTGTTGCTGAATTCTTCTTCACGAAATCTGAACAGCTGATCGGTTACCTTTGTCAGTTTATAATATCATGTATACTTTCCCTCCGGATGATAACTGACTGGTTTTGTTGTAGTTGAGCGCGTCAGGAGATGAACTTTGTCACAAGGGAACTAAAAGAAAGCTTTAACGACACACTGACTTTAAAAAAGAAAAGTTTGGTTAAAACAGTAAATAATTTCTCTATTAATTAAAAAGACAGTGAATTGAGAAATTATTTCTACACACTGCCGCACTATTTTTGATATCTTTCTTACACACTGCAGTACTATTGTTGACAGCTTTCTTACACACTGCTGCACTGTTGTTGACAGCTTTCTTATACAATGCTGCACTGTTGTTGACAGCTTTCTTACACAATGCTGCACTGTTGTTGACAGCTTTCTTACACAATGCTGCACTGTTGTTGACAGCTTTCTTACACAATGCTGCACTGTTGACAGTTTTCTGAAAATAATTTCGCCCTCCTTTGATGGGCACTGGCTCGAAATTTCACTTCAAATAAAACTATTCGTAAATCAACGAACATCTGCATAATTTTTGTGTAAAGTTTAAAGAGCTCACCTTAGACCAGCGGTTCTCAACCTGTGGGTCGTGACCCCTTTGGGGGTAACACGACCCTTTCCCAAGGGTCGCCTACGACCACTTGAAAACGCATATGCTCCATTGTTATGAAGTATAACCGAAAATAGTTTTGTGGCTGGGGTCGCCACAACACGATGAACTGTATTAAAGGGTCGCGGCCATAGGAAGGTTTAGAGCCACTGCTTTAGACGGAGCTGAGCTCTTTAAACAAACACACACACACATACACATACAACTTCACATCGCTTAACATCGTCAATGTGGCGTAAATGATAAATTTAAAAAAAAAATCAATTAATGCCATGTAGTAAAGGGTTACAGGAAATTTGTTTGAAAAAAATTTCGTCGACGGAAACTTGATCGACCGAAATTTGATCGAACTAAAGTTTGGTCGAATTTTTCTTTTCAGCTCACACGATCAAATTTTCGTTTCAAATTTCGTTTTGAATGCATTATACTTTATGTAGTAAACAAAATGATGCGTTCAAAAAGAAATTTGATCGTGTGAACTGAAAAAATAATTCGACCAAACTTCCGTTCCATCAAACTTCCGTCGATCAATTTTCCGTCGACGAAATTTCGTTCAAACAAATTTCCTGATACGATAGTAGAGAGGTTACAAGTCACAAAACTATGCGCTCATCTTTGAACATTGTAACATCATTTATTTGAACATTTTAACATCATTTATTTGAACATTTTAACATCATTTATTTGAACATTTTAACATCATTTATTTGAACATTTTAACATAATTTATTTGAACATTTTAACATCATTTATTTGAACATTTTAACATCATTTATTTGAACATTTTAACATCATTTTATTTGAACATTTTAACATCATTTATTTGAACATTTTAACATCATTTATTTGAACATTTTAACATAATTTATTTGAACATTTTAACATCATTTATTTGAACATTTTAACATCATTTATTTGAACATTTTAACATCATTTATTTGAACATTTTAACATAATTTATTTGAACATTTTAACATCATTTATTTGAACATTTTAACATCATTTATTTGAACATTTTAACATCATTTTATTTGAACATTTTAACATCATTTATTTGAACATTTTAACATCATTTATTTGAACATTTTAACATCATTTATTTGAACATTTTAACATCATCTATTTGAACATTTTAACATCATCTATTTGAACATTTTAACATCATTTTATTTGCATTTGTTGATAAAACAATCAACCTTTTTTTTTCAAGAAATTTTTAAATATTTTTTCTTAAAATTACCTCCTTTGAAGTCAGTAGCTGATGAGTTTGGATTAATCATTTTTTTCTTCCGTTTTTTGTTTGTTTATTTATTCTTTTTTAAAAATCTATTTTCTAACATCATTTTTGTGTCCCTCTTGCAGTCCTCGATGGATATTAGTGTGTTCTAAACCTCGCCACGAAAGCGCTTGATAAAAACGTCATTGAAAAGAAATATTTTTTGTTTCATAAGTCTAAAGATTGCACCGCGTGCAAAAAACGTGCCCAGTCTCTTCCGGTAAAGATAAAACACTTCCGGTGCTGTCGGTTGAATTGTGGTTCTAGGATACTGCAAGGCGATTTCCTACCGGACCGATTCTCGAACACATAGTGGACCGATTCTTGAACACATAACGGATCGATTCTTGAACACATAACGGACTGATTCTTGAACACATACCGGACCGATTCTTGAACACAACTGACCGATTCTCCTTTGAAATCAACTAAACAAAACAAATCTCTATTTGTTGTATTTTCAATTTGTCAGATCATTATTAATTTATCTGTTCATGGATTCTTAAAATAAAAATTTTCTGGTTAAAACCATTTTCCTATAATTTTCTATTACTTATTACATTAATATTTTTCGCGCGCTTTGATCTGACTGCATCGAACAGACATTATTTCTATTTGTCTGATTTCGCCAGGGTACACGTATCTGGTGGGTGAGAACCCTTGTTTACGAGCAGTGGCTTTTTTTATACATAGAAAGGGTAAGCATAGAAAGAAGCGATATAAAGATTTGTGAAGGAATAAAAACGATTGTTTTTTCAGTGGCCTGATGCATTAAAAAAATATTCAATTGATTAAACCCCCGAAATTGGAGGTAAAGAGATATATTTTTATCTAGAGTTCCTGCGAACGTGTTTGCCCCCCCACCCCCCGCCTCTTTTTTTATCATGTCGTTTATCGTTAGGGCTGTGCATGACATCCCAGAAAACTTATATCTACTCGTGTGTGGTGTATGCATGGAGGTGAAAAAAACATGGGCGACATGGACAGATGGGGAGAAGGAGACAGAGAGAGAAAGAGAAGATAAAAAAAGAGAAAGATGGGGATATAAGACAGACAGAAAGAGAGAGAGAGGTAGAGAGATAGAGAGAAGATTAAAAAAGGGGGAGACATGAGACAGAGAGAGAGAGAGGAGAAAGAGAGATGAGAGAAAAGACCGAGGAAATGGGGAGAAACTAATAATAGCTGTGTAGTGTTTATTAGAGATTATTTTATGATAAAATGGCGAGTGGGGTGGGGAGGGAAGTTGAACAGAGTGGTTACATTGAGAAAGTTGACATCGGACGTTAAGATAAAGAGTCGACCTGAGATAGGACCACAGTAAATCACATGATTCTGGAGATTTTACTGGTAAAACGATACCAACTCCTTTTTTTACTTTTCCAAGGTAGTCGGATTATTCTCCAGAGGAGTCGATATTGCTATTATTATTCTTTACGGCTCCGACTCCGCGGGTTTATTACAACTTGTGTTGAAAGCTCTTGCCTGAAAGAAAACACCGGGCCAGCCGTCCAAATTTAGACTGATAGAGTTTCAGGGGAGAAGTCACGTGTAGTCATGGCAACGCCGGCATCAACCGAAATTCACGATGTGGGGTTACTTTATGTCTCGTCAACCTCTGTGTACCCATACTAGTTATCTACTCGATGATAGGTCACTGTTAGTGCTTGGTCACACATATCCTCTGTTTGATGTCAGGTCACTGTTAGTGCTTGGTCACACATATGATGTCAGGTCACTGTTGGTGCTGGGTCACACATACCCTCTGTTTGATGGCAGGTGACTGTTGGTGCTGGGTCACACATACCCTTTGTTTGATGGCAGGTCACTGTTGGTGCTGGGTCACACATACCCTCTGTTGGTGTTTGGTCACACATTTCACATACCCTCTGCATGATGGCAGGTCACTGTTGGTGCTGGGTCACACATACCCTCTGCATGATGGTGGGTCACTGTTAGTGCTAGGTCACACATATGATGTCAGGTCACTGTCAGTGCCTTGTCCCACATATTATGGCAGGTCACACTGTCAGTGCCTTGACACACATATGATTGCAGGTCACTGTCAGTGCCTTGACACACATATGATTGCAGGTCACTGTCAGTGTCTTGTCACACATAAGATGGCAGGTCACTGTTAGTGCTTTGTCACACATAGATTGGTAATTTGAAAGACGAAGAGTTTTGTCAAGATGTGACTAGTTCCGTTACTTTTCTTGACAAATAAAGTATACAAATTGCGAAAATTCTATGCCGGATGGCAATAACCCTAGCTATCGACGCCGCTGCTCAGGAAAGCTACATCGTCGACTCGTGAAACCACGTATAACAAAAACATGACATAGAGAAAACGATTGCATGCGATTCCTACATACGATTCGAGTGTCGTCAGTGTCCATCTTATCCATGAGCCCTTAATTACCTGGACATTGACTCTTTCGTCAGATCGATAATGCGCCATCGAAACAGGGCATAAATAGGCGAGATGACGCTGTTGAGCCGTCGCCGGGAGATAACTCGAGAACATACGAGAGATCAAAGGGGGCTAATTCTCGAGTATGTCGAGGAACGAGTTAGGGACCCTTTGGGGGGAGGAGTGGTGAAGGTGGGGGGTGGGGAGGGTAGTTAGAGACACCCAAAGAAAGTAACTCTGACTGTATACCAGGGAGTCAACGGTGGTGTCGTGTACTTTGCCTGAACATGTAAACAAATGAACCCCTTGCTTTCTCCCGTTTGTTGTTTCCTGCATTCAGTTAACATGTTTGGCAGCCTAACGTTTTTCTCATGGTGGGGGGTCGGGGGTAGATGGGGTTGTGGGGGGTGTGCGAGTCGTAATTTAATGAAATAATGGAGAATTGGGGGGGGGGGCGGGGGGGCAGATGATGTGGAAAGAGTGAAAGGGTTCGTCCCTGAACATAAGCTTTTCATTTTTCATTACATTGTATTAGCTCCGGCAGTTTGAGAACACCTGCTCTCAACTTTAGTACTATTTAAAAGTAAACAAAATAAAAATGAAGAACATTTCCATCGATATAAATGAAAAAAAAAAAATTATTATTATTTTTTAAATGAGAAAACGGGATGTTCCCCCTCACAATTCCTGTCTTAGATCTTATATTAAAGTACACGCATTATTCCCCCCTTTACCCTTACTATTCAACACCCCTCCCACAACTCTCTTTGTTTTTTTAAGCTCAGAAAAAGTATCGATCAAAACCAAAACATCTTCTATAATCTTAATGTCCCTCTCCATCACAAGATTTATTTTTGAAATTTTATTTTCACCGTCTCAGTGGCTTCCCCATTAAATTAAATTACGTCATGTCGTCATTGAACTCTCGGAACCTTTAAAAAAGAAA
This sequence comes from Omphiscola glabra, assembly GCA_964017045.1. Classification (NCBI taxonomy): domain Eukaryota; kingdom Metazoa; phylum Mollusca; class Gastropoda; family Lymnaeidae; genus Omphiscola; species Omphiscola glabra. Next base: position 4,672,085 of record OZ024805.1, on the reverse strand, counting down.
TAATAAGATATTCTTACTACAAATCAGTGGTTCTCAGCCTTCCTATGGTTGAGACTCTTTAATGCAGTTAATCGTGTTGTGACAACTCCCAGCCACAAAATTATGTTCGGTTATACTTCATAACTATAGAGCAAATTTTTTCAGATGATCTTAGGCGACCCCTGGGAAAGGGTCGTGCAACCCCCAATGGGATCGCGACCCACAGGTTGAGAACCGCTGCTATAAATAATATCTTAAATAAAAAAGGAGGAACAAGAAAGACGGGTTGGGGGCACAGGTTCTCAGCCTTTTATCGTTTCACTACACCATTGTATAAAAAAAACTGTTTGTATTAACGATTAATGCTAATTGGTGGGTTGTGCGCGTTGATGAATGTGACAGTTGGTCACTTCAGGGTAACCATTGAGAACCGAAAAAGACATAAAAAAACTACTTACATTTTTTATGGGTTTTATTGCGTTTTTTATGTTGCTATTATTATTATTGAAAGATTACAAATGGAAATATATTTTTAAAAATGTTTTTAGCTCATATTTTCAGATGGCGCTCCCATACAAACCTTTATCAGCCCACCGCTTGAGAACCCTTTACTAAAGATATTGAAACTCGTGACCTGGGGTGTCGTAGATTAAAGTCGACATCGTTTTATTGAGTCTTTTTCGACGTAAAAATCTACGATGATGTAAAACTATATTAATTTGGGGGATAGTGGTTTGGGTAAATTCTAATTTAAATCAAATGCTATTTGTTTTTTTTAAAGGTATGGTCATTCGAATTTAGGAACGTAGTAATGACCTGTTGTCCTGACCTGTTTTCTAGACCTGCTGACCATAACTGTTGTCCAGATATGTTGATTTGGCATGTTAACAAGACCTGTTGCCAGGCCTATTGCCTAGACCTGTTGTCCAGCCATGTGGTCCAGACCTATTGTCCAGACCTATAGACCACTCGTATTGTCCAGACATATAGATCAGAACTAATGACAAGACCTATAGCCCACACATATTGTCCAGATCTATAGACCAGAACTAATGACCAGACCTGTAACCCGCAGCTATTGTCCAGACTTATAGACCAGAACTATTGACCAGACTTATAGCCCACACCTATTAAACAGACCCATAGACCAGAACTATTGACCAGACCTATAGCCCACACCTATAGACCAGACCTATAGACCAGAACTATTGACCAGACCAATAGCCCGTACCTATTGTCCAGATCTATAGACCAGAACTACTGACCAGACCTATAGCCCACACCTATTGTCCAGACCTATAGACCAGAACTACTGACCAGACCTATAGCCCACACCTATTGTCCAGCAATGACGTACGTTGTACGTTTAGTTTCTACTACTGTCTAGCGCTGGTATCATTTTTTTTGTTGATCTTCTTTGCTCTAAGATTTCTTTTTCTTTGCTCTATGATATCTTATATTTTGGCTCTAAGATGTCTTATTTCTTTGCTCTAAGATGTCTTATTTCTTTGCTCTAAGATGTCTCATTTCTTTGCTCTATGATGTCTTATTTCTTTGCTCTAAGATGTCTTATTTCTTTGCTCTATGATGTCTTATTTCTTTGCTCTAAGATGTCTTATTTCTTTGCTCTAAGATGTCTTATTTCTTTGCTCTATGATGTCTTATTTCTTTGCTCTAAGATGTCTTATTTCTTTGCTCTATGATGTCTTATTTCTTTGCTCTCTGATGTCTTATTTCTTTGCTCTATGATGTCTTATTTCTTTGCTCTATGATGTCTTGTTTCTTTGCTCTATGATGTCTTGTTTCGTTTCCTCCCACAGTCGGATCACACATACTTTTATTATTTCCTTTGACAGCTCTAAAATTAAGGAAGGAAGCTCGCGCCGCATGGACCGCCCCTTAGGGGGTAAGTTGTGGGTTGGGAGGGTGTGGGGGAGAAATCAGCCCAGTCACGCAGACGATACTTTGATGGGAGTTGTCTTTGTACTCTTTCATTGATCATTTTTAATTTTGGTGTTTAATTTTTTTAAAGGTTTTAGAGGGGCACTTTTATATAGTAAATGTGCCTAATTGTGTGTTACATTATAGCTTAAGGCAGCGGTTCTCAACCTGTGGGTCGCGATTCCTTTGGGGGTCGAATGACCCTTTCCCCGGGGTCGCCTAGAAGACCATCAGAAAAAAACATATTGTCAACAGTTTTGAAGTTGCAATAAGAATAATTGGTTTTGGGGGTCGCCATGACATGAGGAGCTGTATTAAAGGGTCGCGGCATTAGAAAGGTTGAGAACCACTGGCTTAAGGTTAGCTATTTAAGTGGCACCCAGAGCACTTGACTGTGTATTTCATGATAGCATAGAGTTAGCTATTCAAGTGGCACCATGCCACATTAGGTTTAACCATTTCTTATGCCAAGATCAACCGTGTTTTATGTTATGATAAACCGATAAACAAATAGTGTATTCTAAGTTTAACCATCGCATGGTGTAAAGTGTAACTAATATCTTGCGTAAAGTTTAACCAATGACGTGTGTAAAGTTTAACCAATGTCGTGTGTAAAGTTTAACCAATGTCTTCTGCAGGGGCGTAGCTAGAGTGTTTGGCGCCCGGAGACAAGATTCGCGCCCGGGGAAAAGATTCATTTTAAAGCGCCCTCTTTCCTTTTTTCAACTCTCAAACCCATTATTTTCATCAATAAAATAATACCAAAGCACATTTTGACACCCCTAACTAGCTGGCGCCCGGGTACATCTGTACCCCCCGCCCCCCCTACGCTACGCCCCTGGTCTTGTGTAAGGTCAAACCATCGTCGTGAGTAAAGCTCTACCCATGTCTTATGTTTAGTTTAACAAAAATCTTATCTCCGGCCCTGTACTTCATATGTACAACAACTTCCTTTGCATTGTGGTCGACACGGTAAGTACCAGCATCTCACCACATCCGGTGCGCCCCTAGCTCCACTTGAACTGGATGCGTTAAGACAACAAAGATTGAGTTTTGTGCACAACTGGTTAACTCCGGGTCAACTTATTTTTTTAAAGAAAAACTGTAACGGAAAGATATAACATTATGTCGTTGACCCATTATACATTTTTTTGGGCTTTTCGTTCTAGATTATTTGTGTAATAGCTCACAATGACAATGATCCATTTGAACAAAAAGCATGGCAGTAGACCATGATAGTTAAAGAAATGTTGTTGGTCCTTCGCACGAGAAGATGACCGAAGCAATCTTCGACTTGAGCTATAGTTTGTTTAAGGTGAGGGAGAGTTTCTCAATTCGTCAGCCTCACTCTCTCTTCCTTGCCTATTTGATCCAATGGCAAGATGTAGCTGAGACAACAGGAGATAGACCAGGATGCAGTAGATGACCAGCAGTGTGTCTTGTATGTTAAACTGAGATCTTTATGCATGCTGCGTCGCAGGAATTGTCGCATTGTGTCAATATCATAGCGCCTATGGTACTGGTGATGTTTTGCTTGTCTGTGCGTTTTGAACTAAAGTCCTCTAGTTTGGGATTGACTCAGTTAAGACCGCTCGGCCACCCAGCACTCTTTAAACAAAAAAAAAAAACAACAAAAAATTGATCGAAAGAAATTTCGTCGACGGAAAATTGATCGACGGAAATTTGATCGAACGGAAGTTTGATCGAACGGAAGTTTTATCGAATCTTTTATTTAGTTTACACGTTAAAATATTGCGTCAAATTTCTTTTTTTAACGCATTATTTTGTTTTACTATACAGTATAGTGCGTTCAAAAAGAAATTTGAAAAACATTTTAACGTGTTTACTGAAAAAAAGATTCGACCAAATCTCCGTTCGATCAAATTTCCTTCGATCAATTTTCTGTCGACGAAATTTCTTTCGATCGAATTTCAGGTAACCTTTCCGAAGGCCCCCCCCCCCCCCTTTCTAACCCTACCCCTCTCTGCGCCCTACTCACCGCCTCCGTCGTCCTCATCCGCCCCAATTTCCTAAACCACTGCTGTCCAGCATGGCCCGCCACTGCTGTCCAACATGGCCCACCACTGCTGCCCAGCATGGCCCGCCACTGCTGTCCAACATGCCCACAACTGCTGTCCGGCATAGCCCGCCACTGATTGAGAAATTGTTATGACATGCGTAAAAACATAAACATTTTAAGATGAAACTATTTTCAAACCACATTTCTTGATATAGTTTTTTTCCTGAAATGACGTGGAGCACAAGAGAATTTATAACATGGACAAGTTTGATGTCACAAGCGCCAATGTGTGGGATGACTTGACAGGTAGCAGTAATTTTTGTTAAGCACATCAGCAGAGCAACCAATAAGGAAACTGGGTGACAAAAAATAAATCAGATACTGTCTTCTCCATCTTTCAGTTGCTTGTACATGTACATGGTGTTTTTTTTTGGGGGGGGGGGGGGAGAGGTGGCGTCACGGGGTATCGGGTATAATTACTGACTGCGTTGAGAAAGATGAATAGGGAAACCAAAAGTAGCTTTATGTGTGACTATTTGGTCAGTTAAACATGTCCATGCCCCTACAAACTGGACACAGTCATGTTAAATATGTATGCACGCAACGAGGTTAAAACTACTGCGCTTTGTGTGATTATAAAAATTTGACAAGAAAGTCTTCGAGATGGAAGCTGGGGGTACTAATTATGTAATTGGCAGTGTGAACCATTATCATATTATGCTATTTACACAGGTAGTCTAACCAGGTACGGAAGAGTGTGTATTGTTGTGACGCTTGGGGCAAGTACCTGGTATTCAGAGATCTGAGTCGAATCAGATGTTTAATGAGTAGAAATCGGGATACAAGCTTCAGTGTTTGTTTGTAGTCACTTCAATCAAGGAGGAATTGTGGGAGAGAGTAGAAACGATTCTTGAAAGTAATTTTGTTTAATTAACAAACTTAAGAATGCGTGGCCAAATAAATTCTGGAAGCCGCCATGTTTCTTCTGATGTATTTTCAAACTGTTGATATTTTAGTAAATACAATTTTGACCATGCTTTTTTGGAAGCACACTACATCAGTGAATGGATTCTCTGTAACGACCAAGATCAGTTCCAAATAAAAAGTTAACGCTTTGACTTTGACAGGTGAACATTTAGAAAATCTAACGATGGCAGGTGCCGCTGATAACCATTTCAAATTAAGACGGTTGCAAATCCTATAGGGTTTATCATGTAATGGCGGAAATCTATTAATAGAACATCAGGGCGTACAGCCTGGCCAATCTCATTAAGATATTAATAAGACATCCGGGTATTCCATCTGGCCAATCTCTCAACAGCTGTTCGGCACTTCTACTTTAATGTGAGCCAGCATAGCGGCCTTCACCTAGACGAAAATGTGCTTACAATTTTATTACACGAAAGATTTTACAAAACAGTTGCTACTGCTATATATATATATACTAGCGAGAACCAGGCATGCGATGCATACCACTCGATGAAAAAGTGTTTGTGTTTTAATTAAGTTTTAAAGTAATTTTTAAATAGAAAATTGTTATTGTTTTTTTTCCGTCTAGTGCGTACACAAATAAATTAGAAGTTTTTTCAACGCGTGAGCAGGCAACATATAGCTGTCCACGTGAGAAGCGTGCATTTTCAAAATTTAGCCCACACACTTGTAGCGATTGTTCCACCCACGCAGTAGCTCTGTTTTAAATTATATTTAGATAGCTCAAATATTTATTATTTTTAAAATAAGGCCCCCGGCCCCAAACGTAAAATTTTAAATGATTGTACTTATGTCACACACAAACTGAAATTTCGTTTGTATTTGATTGATTTCTAGCCACCCATGCAATAGCAATTATTGAAATTATATTTGTATAGCTCATATAAGAAAAAAATAATTTGAGGCTCCGGCCCGAAAATGAATATTTCAAAATGGATAAGCTAATTCAGAAACCATTTGTGCCCACAACAACTTACCAAAGTTTTATCGCAATCGGATAAATGGTGTAGGAACGCATACGAAAATTATATTTAGCTCATAAAAGGGGGAAAAAAGAATTTAGGTCCCCGGTCCCAAAACGGAATATTGTAAAATGTGTGTAATAATTCAGAAACATTTGCATTTTTTTTTTACAATTCACACAATTTTCATCACTTTGGATTGATGGTATTGAAGCACATACGGGATATACTTATATATGTAGAGATATAATTTACCGAATTAAGATAACTTTTTTGCAATTATTCAAAGATGATCTGTCTGTCTGTCTGACTGTCTGTTTGACTGTCTGTCTGACTGTCTGTCTGTCTCTGCCTGTCTCTATGTCTCTCTGTCGCTCTGTCTGTCTCTCTGTCTATCTCTCTTTCTCTCTGTCTGTCTCTCTTTCTCTCTGTCTGTCTCTCTGTTTCTCTGCCTGTCTATATGTCTCTCTGTCTGTCTGTCTCTCTGTTTGTCTCTCAAGCTGTCTCTCAGTCAGTCTCTGTCTCTCTGTCTATCTCTCAGTCATTATGTCTCTCTCTCTGTCTCTCTGTCTATCTCTCTGTCTGTCTGTCTGTCTCTCTGTCTGTCTCTCTGTCTGTCTCTCTGTCGGTCTATCTGTCTACATCTCTGTCTGTCTTTCTCTCTGACTGTCTCTCTTTCTGTCTCTCCTTCCGTCTCTCTGTCTGTCTGACTGCCTGTCTGTTTGTCTGTCTGTTTATCTATCATCTACCTATCTACCTATTAACCATCTACATGCCTGCCTACCTACCTACCTGCCCACCTACCTACCTGCCTAACTACCTACCTATCTACCTACATTCCTACCTATCTACTAACTATCTACCAATCCAGCTACTATTTATATATCTACCCATCTATCTACCTATCTCCTTACCTACCTACCTACATATCTATCTACCTACTTACCTACCTACGAACCTACCTGCCTACCTACCTTTCTACCTACCTATCTATCCATCCATCCATTCATCCTCTCACCCCACCCTTCCATCCATCCATCCTTTCATCCATCCACCCATCCGTCTAGCTATATTTTATCTACATCTCTATCTATCTATCATCTATCTGTGTATTTGTCTGCCTGTCTGTCTGTCTTTCTATTTCTCTATCTAATAAAATCTCTATTTTTAAAATTAAATTTTCACTTGTGTAAAGTGATTGGGTTTTGATATCCCTGGGGATAATTATGAAAATATTTTTATGTTTTGTTAAAGTCATGGATTTTCTTAATTGGTTAACATATGTTCATATGTAAAATGAGAATATAGCTTCTTTTTTTACAACTGAATGTCATTGGATTCAAAGATATTGTCATCCAAGTGAAAATGCATGAACTCAATTTCCTACCATCGATATAAATGTATCGAAGAAGGTTAATTATTGATCAAATTTATTCTGAGGCTTATCTTGTGCTGCACTGGGCAAATAAATGTATAGTGTATAGTGGGCTACACAGAATTTAAAAAAAAAAATAAATCATCCACTGGATTGTAGCCCCCTTACTTACGCAGAAGATTTTTTTGCATTTAATATGCTTATTTCTCATCGAGATCAGTAATAAGTGCATTAAAAATGCTATTTGGCTATTTAGTTTTGCTACACCAATTTAATTAAAAGGCATATTCTTATTACAATTATTTTTAAACGTAGAGTTTTTACTACTTTATAAATTTCATAAAAGTTTATTTTTGGAATGAATAAAAGTAAAAACTTATTAAATGTTAAAAATACAAAGCTAAATTAGTATTTAAGTTTCAATGTTATTTATTAATGTTACTTATAAGAAGGGGAATGTACATCATCAGTTTTGTCACGCTCTTTTATTAAAACAGATAACTTTTAGCTTTGGCTATATAGGAAATTCGCACTATGACTTCATTTGCGTGATTATTTAGAACTAATTAATTTTAATTTTATTTCGCCTTATTGACAACGCGCTAAAGAACGTACTAACAACAACTGATGTTTAGGTTTTCCCGATAAATGTGATTACTTTGTATTTCTTTGATCATAATTTTTTCTATTTAATTTTTTTTTCATAACTTTTAAACGCATATAAAATGCTTAAGATAGTTCCCTATTTGTTTCTTTATATGTATTTGTAATTTATAATAATAATACTTAAACTTTTGCTAAAATAAAAGCGGAAATATAATATTTTTTGCGCATGTAAATTTATTCGATTTCCGTAAAATAATAGAAAATAACTATGTTTTTTTTAAAGAGTCCGAACGTATCAAAATATTTTCGGCTCTTTGGCGTTATGTCCCTATAGCTCATTCTTATATATATATATATATATATATGCGGAAATACATTGTTAGAGGCTATGCTTTACGAAAAAAAAATTCTAAAAATAGTAATATTACGTAATGTAATGTGACGTTTTACGGTCTTAGAAATGACAAACCCTATTAAAACCAAAATATATCGTTATAAAGTGCTACAGTTTTTATTATATTTCTTTATATTCTTGATTCCACGGGATAAATGACTGGATACATTAAGATGTCACGTGCGGCCCTCGGCTTCGCGTAGAAATTTTTTTTTTTGGTCTGCGTAGTCAAAAAAGTTGGACGGTACTGGCCTAAGGTAACTCAATTAGTTTCCATTACCGCCATTACAGCGTCACGAAGGACCCGTCCTTCCCGGCAGTGCGCGCGGAGACCAGATTTCAAGGCCAATCGTGCCCGGACGCGTCACGTCACCAGATTTACTGCCGGACTTCGCATCGGGCGTCGTGTGCGAGCCGAACCATGTGGTACATCGCGCATCAGTGGTCCTCAAATTGTTGCTAACATCACGACTCTTGAATACAACGAATCTTTATGAATTTGTTTCGTTGCAGACGAGGCGGGTGCATATTGGGTAATATATTTACATAGCGCTGATCAACCCTGACAATCATTTCATGTGTCCGGCTGGGTTTAAAGAGTTAGTTGCTTTGATAGTTCTTTTACATACTGGAATCTTGGTTGCGTTGTTATAAAGGATCCCCGACCCCTGACCCCTTTCTCTAGATTCCCTGCAACAGACGAATGAAAGTGAAAGCAAGATGTTCGACAGCGGAACCTGGGCACGCTGTTAGGGAAGCGGTGCCGCCAGGGACTCTAATCTACCGTTGATCCCCACCGCACATTCCTACCGCTGATCCCCAGCGGGAAGCCCGACACAGCTAATTAGATCTGGGGACTGTGACACACGGAACTCTGTTTTTTGTTTTTAGATTATATCGATCTCACCAAGGGACAAGGGAAATCACTCTGGTTATTGTCTCCCTCTGGATTACTGTCCCGTTCTGCACTCGAGACGCCAGGATGCGTCCCAAACTGATAGCGTCGCAAACTGATGTGTCGCAGATGTATGTGTAACAGACGGATGTGTGACAGAACGAGGTGTCACAAACGGATGTGTCACAAACGAATGTGACAAAGTTATATTCTAAATGAGAAAGCGACCACATTTTGATTATTCAATCCGTCACGTGACCTCACGGAGTCTCTATTTATTACTTATGGTTTCAATTGTCTTACCTCATGGAGACATTTTGTCTTTATCATCAATGTCTCAGACAGGAAACTGCTTTAATGGAATGTTGGATTATGGGGTGGGGAGGGAAGTGGGGTTGTTATTGTTGAGGTCCCGCGTTAAGCATGGCTGAGACAGGTTCGTGGGCCATTTATAGATTGTGTAAAAAAAAAATAAAAAAAAAAAAAAAGAAAACTACAAAATACAGATTGCTTTTAACAAGTGCATGTACATGTTAGCAAAGCCTCAGCATCTCCTCGAAAAGATTGTGTGATTCACATGAGAAGTTGATACTTTACTGTAGTTTTATGGCGTGTCCTCTACATTCGATTGCACGAGTTACCATTGAGATGGCCTACAAGAGTTCTAAAAGGACCACACAAAAAAAAACCAAAAAAAAAAACAACAACCTGATTTTGTTTTTGTTTCAATTGGGGTAAATTTATTAATATTTATTTTATAAATATTTATTCTTTTTTACTTTTTTGATATTAGAAATATGAAGGAGATCTGAATTTTAGATGTTTTGTTAACTTCTGGAAAATGAAACGCAATTAAATTGTTTTAGCAAATAGAACATGGACTCTTTAGGTGGTAGGGCGTCGATTGGTGGGTGACGGACGTCAGATTAACATACACACATACACTGACTCACATGCACACTAACGCGCAAGCACACACTCGTAGGCACGCATATGGGTACAATAAATTTCCATTCATCTCGGTCCTGTGCTTTGATTTTCAGTAGCTTCCAGGTGTATCCCGTACTTTGTGTGTCTGCCTCTAATTCGCGTCTCCGTGTAGTCTTAGGCCTTCCTCTCTTCATTTCTCCCTGTGGATTCCATGTAAGGGATTGTCTGATGATGTTATCTACGGGTTTTCGGAGAGTGTGCCCTATCGACCCCCATCTTTTCCATATGCTGTCAATCCTTCATCAATAGGCTCCTGGAATCTCTATTCCAGTAAATCTTTGTTGGTGATGGTGTTTGGCCATTTGATGTTTAGGATTTTTCTAAGGCAATTGTTTATTAAGGTCTGTACGTTCTTTGTGATGCTCGCTGCTGTTCTCCATGTTTCGGCTCCAGAGAGTAGGACTGTTTTGACATTTGTCTTTAAAATTCTGACTTTGGTTTATAGAGTCAACGCCTTTGATTTTTACATTATTTTAAATAGCACAAATGCTGACCTTGCCTTTCCAATTCTAGCCCTGACATCCGCTTCCGATCCACGATTTATATCAATCATGATGCCTATGTGAAAGCCTCCACTTCTTCCAGTGTCTTTCCTGCCAGAGAGATATGCTCTTGGTTGGCCGAGTTTACCTTCATGATCTTTTTCTTGCTTTTATTTATATTGAGTCCAAGCTGTGCCGAAATGGTGGCTACGTCTTTAGTCTTTTCCTGCATTTGTTGCTGGTTGTGGGACAGAAGTGCAATGTCATCTGCAAAGTCTAGGTCATTCAGGTGTTCCAGTGGGACTCCACTGTATCCCGTTCCTCTTTTTGTCTGTAGATTTTTTTTCATTGTCCACTCAGTGGCGAGGATGAATAGGAAGGGGGTCAAGAGGCGCCCTTGTCTGGGGGTCAAGAGGCGCCCTTGTCTGGGAGGCAAGAGGCATCCTTGTCTGGGGGTCAAGAGTCATCCTTGTCTGGGGGTCAAGAGGCATCCTTGTTCTGACTCCTGTTTCCACTTTAAAGGAATCTGTGAGTCTACCTTCATGAACCACACTGCATGTCATTTCTTCAGAAGAACTCTGAATGATACTAACTAGTTTTCCTGGTAACCCATAGTACCGGAGAAGTTTCCACAATGTTTGTCGTTCCATGTTATCAAAGGCCTTTTCGTGGTCGATGAAATTTATATATATGGATGAGTTCCATTCGATGGACTGTTCTACAATGATTCGCAGTGTCGCAATTTGATATGTCATTGTGCATGTTCTGTTTAGGCGGAAGCCACTCTGTTGACACTGTGTGTGTTTAACACTGTATGTGTTTGACTGTGCGTTTGACACTATATGTGTTTGACTTTGTGTTTGATACTGTATGTGTTTGACTTAGTGTTTGACACTGTATGTGTTTGACCTTATGTGTGACACTGTGTTTGACTTTGTGTTTGACTTTGTGTTTGACACTGTTTGTGTTTGACACTGTATAAATAGAAAAAAAACATTGACAAAACAAAAAGAAACATCTTTTGATTTGTCAATAAGACTCTTAGGTTGATGGTTGCTATGACAACAATTCAATTTATTAATTCTCTTTTATTAAAACAATTGGAAGTGTGTGTTTTTAAAGAAGGGGGGGGGGGAATCCCTAACAAAACTCTTGTTGTGAAATGGACTCAAGAGTGACCAGGAAAACATTCATACTGTTCAACATCACAGTCCTACATCACAGTCCTACATCACAGTCCTACATCACAGTCCTACATCACGCACGTAAAACAACAACAAAAACCCCACTGAATTCTTTTGGGGTACAACATTTTTGAGTTACATCATATTTCATTCTCAGATCGTTATCCTTAAGGCGTGTTCATGTAAGACTTTAGAAATAAATTTATTTAATATCCCCCCCCCCCCAAACCACCATTTTTCTCAATGGTCCTCATACAGCTATACACCACCCCCTCCAAACCGGTTGTGGACGTCCGACACTAACATTACAGAGTGACAAGGTGAGAAACGATATGATGTATAATAAATATTATAAGAACGGAGAGTCACTAGATCAGTGGTTCTCAACCTTTCTAATGCTGCGACCCTTTAATATATTTTCTCATGTTGTGGCGACCCCCCCCCCCCCCCCCGCCACAAAAACAATTGTTTTCGTCGCTACTTCATAACAATTAGAGTGTATGTGTTTTCTGATGGTCTTAGGCGACCGCTGTGGAAAGGTCTTTCGACCCCAAAAGGGGTCGCGACCCACAGGTCGAGAACCGCTCAACTAGATGTTAAAAAAAAAAAAAAAAATTCTAAATAAGTCTGATAAAATAAATCATTGCTATGAAAACCAACCAGAGCTGAGAATAAGAGAAAAGTTGTTACTTGTCACAACTCGCAATGTTAACATAATAGCAACAAAATAGAGTGATCTCCCTCATGATTCTTTTTTTTAATAAACTCCTGGTGGATTGACATGATTATTTTGCAATATCGCAAATATATCAGCCATAGAGGACACCATCCACGGAGGATATCAGCCATAGAGAACATCGTCCACGGAGGATATCAGCCATAGAGGACATCAGCCATAGAGCACATCAGCCGCAGAGGACTTCAGCCATAGAGGGCATCATCCATAGAGGACATCAGCCATAGAGGACATCAGCCACAGAGGACATCAGCCACAGAGGACATCAGCCATAGAGGACATAAGCCATAGAGGAGAGGACATCAGCCACAGAGGACATCAGCCATCGGCAATTTAAAGCCGTTTGAAAATACTGAAATACAGCAGTAGGCTTAAAAATAAATCAGCCATACATTAATAAATGCAGGGGACCTAAAATAGATTGGTAATTAGATTCGTATACTCAGTGGATCTACAAAAAGATCATCCATAGATGAAAACATGCAGAGACTAATTTAGCAGTTATAAATTAATACATACAGGAAGCCTAAAATAGATCAGTCATAGATTAATACATGCACTGGGCCTAAAAAATAGGTCAGTCAAAGATTAATACAAGCCGTGGGTCTAAATCAGCCAATTAAAAAAAAAGAAGCTAACTTGCGGACGTGCGCAAGAACTTTAACAATGCCCACCCCACCCCCCACCCCACATTTGTCCGCATTTGAACAAATGACCTTCCCCTTTATGAACGACCCCGTCGTAAATGACAAGAAAAAATGTTTACAGCACGGCGATGGTTAGACGCACAAGAGCACTCGGTACGGACAGAAGAATGGGACGGAGAGTTGCGGACGAGGAGGGGGCGAGAGCCAAAATAGCGGTTTTCCTGTAAATCTTACGGACAACTCGCTGAGTAAGTGCTGCAATATCTCCCTCACGTAATATCATTACCTCCCCTTTATTATTGGCAAATTTTCTTTTCTTATCTCCCTTGCCTCTTGTTATGCCAACAGGAACAGAATCTAAAAGATGGTGAGAAAAGAAAAAGCAACACTTTATCTCACATAATCCCACAGCAATGTATCTTAAAACCAGTTCAGTAAAATCAGCATTAAAATAATTGTGCATAATACAGTACATAATAAAGGACATGCATCTGAACATACTTAGGCCTAAACAAATTTTGCGTGAAGTAATAATGCATATTTATGAGCATACCTGTTAAGGTTTCAAGTTTCATAGTATTAGTGGTAGATGATTATCTTACAACTTTTAACATTAACAGGGCGATTAGCACTAACGTTTTGCGAGGGGTGACAGATGCCATGTGCAGATAATGAAAACCCGTGTGAGGGGATGACAGATGCCATGTGCAGATAATGAAAACCCGTGTGAGGAGTGAAAGATGCCATGTGCAGATAATGAAAACCCGTGCGAGGAGTGACAGATAATGAAAACCCGTGCGAGGGGTGACAGATGCCATGTGGAGATAATGAAAACCCGTGCAAGGGGTGACAGATAATGAAAACTCGTGCAAGAGGTGACAGATAATGAAAACCCATGCGAGGGGTGACAGATGCCATGTGCAGATAATGAAAACCCGTGTAAGGTTTGACAGATGCCATGTGCAGATAATGAAAACCCGTGCAAGGGGTGACAGATAATGAAAACCCGTGTAAGGGGTGACAGATGCCATGTGCAGATAATGAAAACCCGTGTAAGGGGTGACAGATGCCATGTGCAGATAATGAAAACCCGTGTAATGGGTGACAGATGCCATGTGAAGATAATGAAAAACCGTGTAAGGGGTGACAGATAATGAAAACCCGTGTAAGGAGTGACAGATGCCATGTGCAGATTAGGAAAACCCGTGCGAGGGGTGACAGATGCCATGTGCAGATAATGAAAACCCGTGCGAGGGGATGACAGATGCCATGTGCAGAGAATGTAAACCCGTGCGAGGGGGTGACAGATGCCATTTGCAGATAATGAAAACCTGTTGGATGTAATCGACTTGGACAATTGCCCGAATAAAATTGACCACACCGATTATTTAAGATGTTATGACGGGTCAGGATTATTCCATTGCTGGTACTGCTTGTACTGTACCCTTGTGGGGGGGGGGGGGGTTTACGGCTTAGCTGACTTGATCCCATATTCCATATTGGACTGTACCCATGACCTGGTAAGTTTCATCTATTGTTATGATACATAGAACTGTCCCCTTGTGTTGCTGACGTGATCATGTATCCGACAGTAACCTTGTGCTGGAACTTGATCATATATCGGACACTACCTTTGTGCTTGTATGACTCAAATCACTTGACGATATATCAGATATTACCCTTGTGTTGAAATGTCTTAAATGACATGACTGCACCCTTCCCCTTGCCGTCCGTGCTGGTCCGTCCTTTCAGACGTGATCACATCACATGCTGGGGTCCAAACCAGACTTCACAATGGTATCCGTTAGAGTTAGAACCCATGTCTTACATGCACACGTCGTAGAACTGAAACATTTGGGCATTTCTCTTCTCTAAGAGGCTTTTAAAAGTAATGAAAAATGGCCAAACTTTAAAGATGGTGTTTAAAAAAAAAAAAAAAGAATTTGGGCCACGTGCAACAAACAGACGATCTGTCATATGACATGAACATGATATCCTGTTGTCTAAGAATTAACTCATCCGTACCTCCTCTCACCCCATCCCCACCTCAAACACCCCTCCACGTCCACACCCCTGCCATATACACCTCATGACCGAAACTCACCTTCCTTTCAGTGAACAGCCGGATCAGTGCTATTTCTAGATTCAGTGTTGTACAACGCATCATTTATTCATACAAATCACGAGACAGCGTCCAATAAATTTGCCCTCGTGTTTTTGTTTTCATTGAATGAACACATGGTCGAATCTTTAGCATCTTTGCTCCATTATCCCCCACCACCCCCACCCCACCCCCCCTTTTTTTACTCGGTCGCACGTTCCAAGGTCGTTGGCCTGTTTACTGGTCACCTTGAACGCTGATAATGAAATATGAAACTAATGACTCCTAGCCAAGGCCTCGAGCTTTCTTTACGGCGCGAATACGTCATTGTCCCTTGAAGGCGGGCAGATTAAAATGTACATGAATAAAAACAGCAATCATTTATAATTAAATAAACTAATCCGTGTAAAGAAAAGCTGCGCACTTGCTAAAGAAAAATTTTGCAAGGCCGGGGGCGTGCGTTGCTTACAACAGAAGTTGATCGACTGCCATCAAGGGCGGTAAAAAGTTCACCTCCACGAGTTAACGTTTTGTTTTCGAGGTTATTATTATTATTATTATTTTTTTTGTAAAGCGAACATTCATTACATTGTCCCTTTGATTTTTAGCAAACTTGCTTTCATGACTTGGTTAATAGGATGTTTTGAAACGGCAGTATGCTGTGAACTGTTAATAAAATCGATCTTCTTGTTTTCCTTGTGCCCTCGTCATCACAGATACATGAGATCACATCCCACTCTCGTCATCACAGATACCTAAGATCACATCCCGATCTCGTCATCACATATACCTAAGATCACATCCCACCACGTCATCAGATACCTAAGATCACATCCCACTCTCATAATCATATATACCTAAGATCACATCCCAATCTCGTCATCACAGATACCTGAGATCACTTCCAACTCTCGTCATCACAGATATCTGAGATCACATCCCAATGTCGTCATCACATATACCTAAGATCACATCCCAATCTCGTTATCACAGATACCTGAGATCACATCCCAATCTCGTCATCACAGATATCTGAGATCACATTTCAATCTCGTCATCACAGATATCTGAGATCACATCCCAATCTCGTCATCACATATATCTGAGATCACATCCCAATCTCGTCATCACAGATACCTGAGATCACATCCAACTCTCGTCATCACCGATACCTGAGATAACATCCCAATCTCGTCATCACAGATACCCGAGATCACATCCCACTCTCGTCATTGTAATTTTTTGTTTGTTTGTTCTTTGCCAACAGTAGTTATAAAATAAATTCCCTGGTTTATAAGCTGAGTCATAAAGGAAATGTGAGAGCACAGACATAATGTCTTGCTGTCAAAGGTACGGAATCCCTGCTCGCGCAATTAGCATGTAATTATTCCATAGACCTTAATCGGTCGTATGCATTCAATCGCACTAATCCACGATCCTTGTATCTCCGGCTTTTCTGCATGGGATTAAGAGATTATTTTTTTCCGAAGGGGTATTTCCGATATTCCGATGCTCGGAGGTCGACACGCTGCGAGCTGACGGTCGAGGGGAAGAAAGCGTTTTATGTTTAATCAATCGGTGTCCTCCGCCCGTCGTACTTTAGCCATGTGCTTCCATTTCCTGCGATGGTGTACCACTGGTGGTTTCGTCTGGGGATCACTGTTGTACGTGATGCATTCACCAGGTAATGGTGCCCGTATTTGATCCATTTACCTGGGTCATCGGTACCCCTATTTGATGTATTCACCAGGTAATGGTGCCCGTATTTAATGCATTAACCAGGTAATGGTGCCCGCTTTAGAGCAATTCACCAGGATATTGAATCCCCTATGTGATCTTTGCAGCGTTTCTCTTACAACATGGCGCCCCCCCCCCCTTTTTTTTTCAACTTCCGGATAAAATGAATTGTTAATCAAATGACAAGTTGAATTCAACATATTTCCCGACGCCTAATACAACATAGTTGTCTCCTGAAATTGACCATTTAGTCACCAGATGTCTTTTCTGTTTAGTCCTTAGAAGTATTTCATTTTCCGTCTTATTTCTTGTATTCTTAATGTTTGTTTAGAAAACTGTCTACATTTGTCTATAAAAGTGTTTCCTAAGCTCTTAAATTTGGCGGACCAATGGACAGGTTTTGATACTGCACCAGCGGACCACCAAGTCGGGAACGCTGGTCTATAAAACAATATTTGCTTTGTCGCTCTCATACCCCCCCCCCTGTCTGTCTGTTGATCTAAAAATGTCTAACAGGGGTCATTGTGCGGTGTATGCGTCCGTTCAAAGAAAACAATCGTACAGGTCAAGGGTTGGCAACCTTTTGGTAAAATTGGATTTACTATTTGGTCGAGAGTGCCTACAACCTGCAAACCGCCATAACAAGATTCCGAGACACTTTTAAATCATTTATTAATGTAAATACTTTTCTTCCGCAGGCCGTTAAAAATCGACGTGCGTGTCAAGTCTCTCATGCGCTTGTTAGGCAGCTGACCACTGGTATGGATGATCCACTATGATTTTTTGTTGTTCTGTTAACATACCTCTGAACTGTTACCTTTTCTGTAGATTTACCCAAATTTCACCGTCCCATCTCAGTAGTTATCACAACTGCGAGGCCTGCTGATGTTTGTTGTTTGTTTTTTTCTTCTTCCAAATGTATTTTTACCTTAATGATTTGACGTGGAGGAACTGTCGCTGGCCGTACAAACATCGCTCGTGAAAGGGGCGAGTTCAAAGATTAATAGGTGGCTCTGTAGTGGGGGACGGATTTGTTCGCGCAAGCCTAGCCGTGTGTGGCGAGTGCTCATTGTGACAACCGAAAGTTACGTTATCATTTTGGCCGCGCTGCCGTAATTCTGCGAAAATTTCCTTTCACCTTTCGGAGAATTGTATGTTCTTCTGAGGATTATTCCTTGGAATTTTCCAATATCTTCTTTTTGGGTTATACCTCTATAAACAAACCCACACTATGTTTATAAATAACATTTGTGTTTAAAAAGCTTTATTTTGGTTTAATATTCGTAACATATCTAAAATTTTGTAGGAAAATTTCAGTTTGGATTATGTCTGGCAACGAAAGAATCACCGTCATCATAAAAGGTAAAATTCACTTCCTTTTTTTTTTTTTTAAACCTTACCTTTATTTCATATATCAAACGTCATAGTGCATCTCCCAGGGGAGAATGGAGGCCGTCGGACGATAGTTCTACAAGCCGAAACTGTCTACCAGTGTGAAAGCAAGGGGGCGGGGGGGGGGGGGGGGCGGAGACTGTTGATGTTGACACATGGGACTGTTAAAAATAGATCGCGAGAGAACCGGTTAAAAAAGGGGGGGTGGGGCTCACCTTTGTTTCCCGATGACTTCATGCCGTTCACAATACTTAAATGAAATATACACATATTAATATTAACAATATTTTTTAATGGTGTGAGGTGAAAGAAAAAAAAGGAAAAGGGGGGGGGGGGGTGTTAAAATAAATCTCTACTTTATGGCATCCATCTAAGCATCTAGATTCTAGAAAGTTATTTTCGAAATATGGATCATGATCCATTTGGACGAATTTAGGGAACTTTGCGTAATATTTTATTTTAATACTAGAACTAATCCAGCCAACAATGGCGGCGGCATTGCGTGACCTTCACATCTCCTACGGTTATTGGACAAAACACGCATCCGAGTAACGAACTTTATAAAACGCACCAATTAGTGCTAAATTCTGAGAGTTTGATTGTGTGCGCCTATTGAACGCAGCGTTACAGGCATACATTCATACGTACGCAGAGATTAATTCTTTATTACCTCCCCCCTTTTTAAGTTATAGAGGACGGGGGATGTTATAGAGGACGGGGTATGTTATAGAAGACGGGGTATGTTATAGAAGACGGGGTATGTCATAGAAGATGGGGGATGTTATAGAAGACAGAGTATGTTATAGAAGATGGGGGATGTTATAGAAGACGGGGGATGTTATAGAAGACGGGGTATGTTATAGAAGACAGGGTATGTTATAGAAGACAGGGGATGTTATAGAAGACGGGGGATGTTATAGAAGACGGGGTATGTTATAGAAGATGGGGTATGTTATAGAAGACAGGGGATGTTATAGAAGACGGGGGATGTTATAGAAGACGGGGGATGTTATAGAAGACGGGGTATGTTATAGAAGACGGGGGATGTTATAGAAGACGGGGTATGTTATAGAAGACGGGGTATGTTATAGAAGACAGGGGATGTTATAGAAGACGGGGGATGTTATAGAAGACGGGGGATGTTATAGAGGACAGTGGATGTTATATAGCGGCGGTTCTCAATCTTCCTAATGCCGCGACCCTTTATTACAGCTCCTCATGTTGAGATGACCCTCAACCATACAATCATTTTCGTTGGTACGTTATAAATATGTGTTTTCCAATGGTCTTAGGTGACCCCTGTGTAAGGGTCGTTCGACCCCCTAAGGGGTCGCTACCCACATGTTGAGAACCGCTGTTATAGAAGATGTGGGTGTTAAATTGGACGGGGGTGATGAAGTGGTGATTGAGATGGACTTCTCGAGGGCTACATTGCTATAAAACAAGTTTAATAATTTAATAACGTCCAACTAGTCTGACTTTGTTCTCTGTTAAATAACAGTGTCGGGTAGGTGGCTGCGATAACAGGCATGTTTGAACATGACATTGTATAGTAATCCATGTTAAGCATGGGTGAGGGGCGTGCGTGTATAAAATACAAAGACAACTAATACTAACGTATGTATTTATTTTAAAACGTTAGCAAAGAAGGCGACGTTAGCAAATAGATAGTTACGTCAGACCTAGTGCGCACAGTTACGTCAGACCTAGCGCGCACAGTTACATCAGACCTAGTGCGCACAGTTACATCAGACCTAGTGCGCACAGTTGCATCAGACCTAGTGCGCACAGATGCATCAGACCTAGTGCGCACAGTTGCATCAGACCTATTGCGCACAGTTGCATCAGACCTAGCGCGCACAGTTACATCAGACCTAGTGCGCACAGTTACATCAGACCTAGTGCGCACAGTTGCATCAGACCTAGTGCGCACAGATGCATCAGACCTAGTGCGCACAGTTGCATCAGACCTAGTGCGCACATATTCGAACAAACTCAGCAGCAGAAAAGGTTGGTGAGATTGTGAAATTCACGTTTGGATTTCATGACGTCATTAATGTTTGATTTTGAATTGCTGCATCCAATCAAGAGAACTGCTTTCAAATGCTCATCAATCAATCTTGTCCGATGTGTTGAGAAACATTACAATCAATACATAATAAAATATAGACACACTAATTTAAAATTGAAAATGTTAAATTTAAGGCGCAAAGCAGTCAGGAGGTGTTCCGCACTTGTGAAAATCTCCTAGTATTCTAAACATAAAATTGAAATGGTATCACAAGGTCTCATGCTCCATACATTTATTAAGCAAATTCAAGTACCATCGGTGGGCCTGATGAACTGACGTCGCGGGCCTGATGAACTGACGTCGCGGGCCTGATGAACTGACGTCGCGGGCCTGATGAACTGACGTTGCGGGCCTGATGAATCGAAGTCGTGGGCCGGTTCCGTAGTTTGGTGACCCCTGGCCTAATGTGACATCTGACCGATGACCTTTTGTGACATCTGACTGATTACTTAATTTAACCGTATCCGAAAATTTGATCTAAAGAAATTTCGTCGACGGAAAATTGATCGACGGAAATTTGATCGAACGGAAATATGGTCGAATCGTTTTTTTAGTTTATACGTTAAAATTTTGCGTCAAATTTCTTTTTGAAATCATTATTTTGTTTTACTATATAGTATGGTGCGTTTAAAAATAAATTTGACGAAAATTTTAACGTCTGAACTGAAAAAAGATTCGACCAAACTTCCGTTCGATCAAATTACCGTCGATCAATTTTCCGTCGATGAAATTTCTTTCGATCAAATTTCCGGTAACCTAATTTAACATCTTAAAGATGACGTAAGGTATGTCACAACTGACCTAACATACTGTGAAATCTCGCAGCTGGTCCAATATGACATATTACCTAATGTGATAGGTAACACGTGACTGGACATGACGTCTGGTAAATGACTTAATGTGACGTCTGACATGACTTAGTACGTCTGACATGACTTAATGTGACGTCTCACAGATGACTGAATGTGACAGACGCATCTATTTCTGTCATGTAAACATGAACTTTTTTTTGGTGAAATCTGTTTTATGATATGCTAAAGTGCTATTGCACATTGTGACAATTTGAGCACACGTGACAAGCGCGCTTTAGCACAAAACTTGCAGGTGCCCAGGTGAGCTGTTAAATATCTCGTGCCGGCAGCGGAAACCAAGGGAGCGGGCTGGCGAGGGTTTGTGGTGGGACGGGCTGGCGAGGGTTTGTGGTGGGACAGTCTGGCGAGGGTTCCGGGTGGGACTGGCTGTTGAGGGTTCCAGGTGGGACTGGCTGTTGAGGGTTGGCGGTGGGACGGGCTGCAATGGATTTGTGGTGGGACGGGCGTTATAGTTGTTATTTATTAACTTTAATTTAAGTTTTCCTTTCTATAAATTAAAATAGTTAATGAGTCCAGATATATGTACCATACATTTGGATAATTAAAAAAAAAAACAGAATGGTTTGCGTAGTTGATGGTAAATTGGTAAAATGTAACAATCTGGTTTAGAGAGTATTAGAGAGAGAGACTGAACGGTTTCATGGGACCAAACCTCATTTACTCTCTAACAAAAAGACCAGGACTTATTTCTGTTTCCCTTTCATGTGTAGATATTTGTCAACATATTTGTCAACATATTTGTCAACATATTTGTCAACATATTTGTCAACATATTTGTATAAAAAAATAATTGTTTTTACGATTGTCTTTTCATTGTTTCACTTTATTATTATTTTTTTTAAAGTATTTAATTCTTGTAAGGGATCATGAGGGTGGATCCAGGGTAAGGGAAACATTGGGAGCAAAAAAAAGGGGGTTGGGGCATAATTTACTTTACTTCTCATCCAGTAGATTGATAATTTGTGTGTGTGCTGTGAAGTCTTTACTCCCGAGGAACGCGAGTAGCCGTGGCGGAGCTCTATGCCTACCAACCTTCCTGTTCACCGATCAAATCTTGAAAGAACTCGCTCACGTAACAGAACAGACGTCACGTCCTGCTGATGTTGTCTGTTTTTTTTATAGCCACGACCTGGCCGTGACTTAAGCACAATAGCATTCCTGAAACGGCTCAAGAAAACCAACAAAGTCACAACGTCACAGGTTGTCCCCCTTATGAAAACAGTATCGAAAAAACTGTAACAATTCACTGTCAAGAAATTCAATACACAAAACTGATTGCAAAGTTTTAACTGTCAACAGTTGCATGAAAACCTGTCAAATACCAGCAGGTAATTGTTGGTGGAGAAATGTTTGCTAAGAAATTGGTTTGTGGCCGATATTTGGTTTGTGGCCGATATTTGGTTTGTGGCCGATATTTGGTCTGTGGCCGATATTTTGTCGCACATGAAAGTGTCGACCATTTGACTGTAATCGCTGTCTAAGATAAGTAGACAGACTTGTTGCTCTCTGACATGGATATTTTTTTGTTTATGTAGACCAGTGTTTCTCAACCTTCGTAATACCACGACCCTTTAATATATTCCTCCTGTTGTGGTGACCCCCAAGAATAAAATTATTTTCGTTGCCACTTCATAAATATATGTTTTCCGATGGTCTTAGGTGACCCCTGTGTAATGGTCATTCGATACCCTAAGCCCTAAGGGGTCGCGACCCACATGTTGAGGGCCGCTGATGTAGACGGTGACATACCTTCTTGATGAACTTTAAGACCTTAAATACAAGATGAGATCACGAATCCACTATGAGACAGTGAAAGGATTTTCTTCCCTAACACCCATTCACGTAAAAAAAAATTATTAAAAAAAAAAAGGATTTCCTCAATCCAAGGGTCCCTGATGCTGTTTAAGTTTTCTTACATTGGAAATCGTTCATCAGATTGCGTGCGATTCTCAGGTACAGAGTTACAGACAAAATCTCTTTATAAAAATTAAATAACTTGGTCCATTAAGTTTTTAAATTTATTTTTTTAAACTGATGCCACTTACTCAGTGTGTCATCCATGGTTTCAGTTGAATCCATGTGGATAATGAATTTATCCATTCCAAATGCATCGTTTGTGTTATACTTTTTTAACAGTCAGTATCTCTTGTGACCTTATACCGTCGTCACTCAAACCTCTTTCGGTGGGCTGCTGTCAACCTGTCACATCGTCCGGTGGGCTGCTGTCACCCTGTCACATCGTCCGGTGGGCTGCTGTCAACCTGTCACATCGTCCGGTGGGCTGCTGTCAACGTTTCACATCGTCCGGTTGGCTGCTGTCACCCTGTCACATCGTCCGGTGGGCTGCTGTCACCCTTTCACATCATCCGGTGGGCTGCTGTCACCGTGTCACATCGCCCGTTGGGCTGTTTTCACCCTGTCACAACGTCCGGTTGGCGGCTGTCACCCTGTTACATCGTCCGGTGGGATGCTGTCACCATGTTACATCGTCCGGTGGGCTGCTGTTACCCTGTCAAGTCGTCCGGTGGGCTGCTCACCCTGTCACATCGTCCGGTGGGCTGTTGTCACCGTGTCACATTTATAAGTCAGCTGTTGTCATTCTGTCATATCTTTAAGTCAGCAGGTGTCATTCTGTCATGTCATATCTTCCAGTAGGCTGTTGTCATTCTGTCATGTCATATCTTCCAGTCAGCTGTTGTCATTCTGTCATGTCATATCTTCCAGTCAGCTGTTGTCATTCTGTCACATCCAGTGGACACATGCCACTCTCTGTGACCTTCATTGTGGCATTTGTCAATACATATATTACAAATTACAATTTACAGTTGTTGTGTTTTAAATTTAAAAAATATATTTGTTAATTTTTTTTATAAATATCTTCCCACATAGTTCTACGCCTTTTTGCTGGGTCTCAACACAATACTGACGTTGCGAGAAATTACGTCCAATTTCACAAAGGTCTAGTCTAGTCTAGTCTAACCCAGCTGAAAATTACCCCTTAATTCATCTAAACCACTTTACGTGAGTGCTATTTTGTTTTTGTTTGTTCCGTTTTCCATTGCATGATTGACTTTTCAATTTACTGGCAACGTTTATTTTTTTGCCATCCATATACCAACGGCTTGGCAATGTTAAGGCAGTCGTCTTCGCTAGTCACCCCCACAACCCTTTTTATCCCCCCACCCTATCCATTTTTGCCGTGTTATTTCCCTTGACCTACCTACGATATCCACTCCCCAGCGACCATCCATCACTCACGTCCATTCCCCACTCTCTAGGGAGCACCCTGGGAAAAGTCGGGGATTCAAATGTAGATCAGCGTCACGTGTTCAGGACGGGGCGAGAAATCTGAACATGTTCAGGGTGACAGGATCTAAAGGGGAGGGGGGTCCATGGGCGTCACTAAGTGTAGCACTTGCCCACCCTTGAATTAAGAAAATGCGCAGCAATTATAGGTTATGTATTTAAAAACCGGGGTGGCCAAAATATTGTTTTATCTTCACACGTAGCCACCAAGACACTGAAATAGCCACATGTGGCCACTGAGCCTGTACATTGGCCAGATGCGACCACTCAAATTGCCACACGGGGCCTCTGTGCCATTGAAATGACCATTATGGCCACCGAGCCACTAAAATGGCCAGATGCGACCACTGAGGCACTAAAATGACACATCTGGCCACTGATCCATTAAAATGACCACATGTGGCCAACGAGTCACTAAAATGGCCAGATACGGCCACCGAGCAACTGAAATGGCCACATGTGACCACTGAAATGTCCACATGTGGCCGCCGAGCCATTAAAATGGCCACATTTCATACATTAATACTCAGGTCTACTCCATTCGTTATATTAGTGTAACATAGCTGAATATAGTTGTTCAGCAAGTTATCTAATACTCACTTTATTAAATTATCATCCTCAATTTTACTGCTATCTTTCATCTCAAGAATTGAATAATGTCTTATCTATCGCACAGTTCTTTATTTACATAGTTGACACAAATAGGATTCTTGAATCAGACAAATCCATGTAATAAATGTAGTTACAATATAACATAAGAAATCTTGCATACTCCAATACAATTCCACTCATGAATTAATATCACATTCAAATATGGCCTCCATGTCTCCCTGACTAAAAACGTGTCCTCTCAATATGGCTTCCAGCCTTACACACCTAAAATCATGCAATCCTCTTACGCCACTAAACTAGTTCCTCTTATTCTCATCCTATATGGTTAAATTACTACGCCACCGTGCAGAGGAATTAACAATTCAGTCATGTGACTGAGTATCATTAACTCGTTGTGTTACAATTAGATTAATCATATTTATTGTAGTTATTTCGTCAACATAAAAGAGAAGGAAACAGCATCACAACTTGAATACACTTCATAGAAAGTAAGATGGCGTCCTTCATTGTAAATACCACAACAAACCGACCTATTCAGTTGACCCTTCCCGGGATTCCGGTCGACAAGTCTGTAGTGGCTTACCGATTTGGAAGCGCTAGCCACCGACCCCCTCGGCGTTAACCCGGGGCACATAACAACCATTGCGTGTTCCGCGTGGCAGACAGGGACATGCATGGTTGTTGCTGGAATAAACGGCTCCTACAGGGCTGCCACCTGTGATACTTCACAGGGGGAAGAAGAGGCAAACACGGGGTAGGGATCATGGTTACAGGTTGCCGTTAAGGGATATGAGGCGAGAGGCTGTGGTGGAAGCCTCTGGCCGATGATTCTAAATATGCAGCCCTGAGAAGGCTGCTCCTAGGCAACCGTTTCGTCCCAGCTACTTCGCGAATTAGTTGCGAGGTGGAAGCCCACTGTAGAATCCATCTTAGAGGGCGTCCGATGCTTCCCCGGGACGGGTGGGGGAGATATTCGGACGTTAATTTACCGTCCCGGCCCCTAGGAAAGTGGACTGCGGACGCTTTAAACGCAGCGTCTTCGGTCGACCAGATGTCTCCGGGCGGGGAGGGTCCCCGCCGGCAAACCCGATCGAGCGGTTGCTGGTTGGGACGTTTCACGCCCGGGGAGGTCTCTGACGTTCCCCCGCACGGCCCGACGTCGGAGAAACCAGGCGCCTGGCAGGTGTGGGTGGGCGCCAGGGAGGGCATAAGGAGCGCGAGCTCGACGGCCTGCTGACGCCATTTCCTAATGAGATATTTCAGTTGACCACACATTTGTTGTCCGATGCTGGCTTCCGGCAATGGCTTAACTCTGTCTAATCGTAGATATACTCCAAGACTGGACACTACCTTTATTCTGCCTCCTGAGTAAAACATTGCAACGAATGACTATTGCCCATAGTAATGATATTCGACAGATCAGTTAAATATTTATTGTTAAAAAGCTTTCGAAATCGATAAGATTTTGATTGAATGATTAGACTTTGAACATACGCAAAACAACAAACATATAAGGACAAGAATGGCGATGTTAGGAGCAGGGAGGATTATCTTCAGCCACCCCTTTCATGCATCTGGCGGCGCCCTTGCGGTGGTTGATATCGTAAGGTCACTCTTGCCTTGTAGTATTGAATGCGTTGGGTGAGCGAAATTTCTATTCCTTTTTGTAGTGATTGGATGTTGTGTGTCATCAGTGGTGAGATGGCGGTAAATTTATGAAAGATTTGTGAACTGTTTTATGATGCACGTGTTCCTGAGATTGTTTAGAGTGGAAGCAAGGCATTTCTGACCATGGGAAATGCCAGCACCAGGAGAGTCACGTTCGTATTTTTGCCCAGTGCAAGCTAAAAAAAATTCGCGCTGCGGCCATGTCGGTCATGACCGTAAAATTAATGCAAGTTAATTTTGGTGAACATCTTTCCTGTGCGAAGTGTATAAGATAGCTTTGCTGATTACATGACAACATTGTGTTGAGTGTTAGAAGAATTTACCTGGGGGCTAGGTTATACTACACCGAGTATGATAAAAATTAATGTACTTCGGGTAATGACGGCTCAATAAATATAGCAATAAATGGATGTAAATTAGACAAACAAAACGTATTACATTACTCCAAGTTCCCTTTCCTCTGTCCATCGCCTTTCTTGCCCCTGTCCTCTGTGCTTTCCTTATTGACCGTGCTCTCGTTCTCTCCAACTCCCCACATTCTTGTCCATCTTCTCTCGGCCATGTCAGTCATCTCCGACTGCTTCCATCTATATTTAGTAACAATCTAATTACAATCGTATTTTACCAATGCTTACAAATTTACACATTTATTTAAGGGGATGGATGTTCATGAATGCGAATTTCAAGCAAATCTGAACAATGGACTAAGCTTACACATCCTACCTTTCATATCGCACAACGCTTCCCCCGCACCCCCACCACATCAATAGTTTCTGGCGCCGCCACTGACCCGCAATAAATCAGATCAATGAATGGTGACCAACTGGTCCCGACCTGATAACGATCGGCCGTTCATCCCATGAGCTCGACCTACTCTCCAGGGTGACCCGAATCACGGCCAGTTTACGGACGGAAGTCGCGGACAATTTCGGCTGACCCAGTTTTATTTTTAGCCCTAGTGTTTCAAATCCCGCTCCGATTCCAAACTTTATTGCCATGGAATGGTGTGTGGTGTGGGATAGAGATGTGGGGCAAAGGGCATTATATGGCACTATGACACTGTAGGACGAGGACAGCGCGTGGGGGTGCTATTAATCACAAAATCAGGGCAACATTCAACGTCAATGGGGTTTTGGGTGCCCCAGTAGGGCATAAAACCATAGTGAGAAGACATAAACGACAAGTCATAAGTGAGAAGTCATAAGTGAGAAGTCATAAGTGAAAAGTCATAAGTGAGAAGTCATAAGTGAGAAGTCATAAGTGAGAAGTCATAAGTGAAAAGTCATAAGTGAGAAGACATAAGTGAGAAGTCATAAGTGAGAAGTCATAAATAGCAGACTTAACAAACAAGTAATCTCGACTGGTGGAGGAAATAGTTGAACAAGGTATTGTTATGAAGGATGACGTATATTTTTAGCACGACTATCTCGCGTCCCACGTGCATGACCCCTCGTGAACACTCGTGACCGCCTTTGAAGTGTGGCTAGAAAAACCTTATTTTATTCTAGTCAGGAGAACTGTCGAAAATTATAGAATATTCTGGATAAAACGGGAAGGCAAAACAATGCATTAGACGGTTCTAGACATTAGTAGGAAATGCCTATAAAAAGGGCTGACCGATAGAGAGAGAGAGAGATTTTCTTTTCCTTGATTACGAGGCATGCTATGTGTCATTATACTTTGTTGTGTGTAGAGATTTTTATTTCCTCGTACAATTTTGTGCTCATTGTATTTTTACATACAGTACCGGTACCGGCAAATCTGTAAGTTTATAATTTTAATAATATTTCTCTTGCTGTTATTATTTAATTGAAGTTCACAAATTAAAAAGTTATTAATTGTAATTAGCTCTGGCCTTAATTGTCGTTTTATTTGTTATTATTTTTAACCTTTGGTATCGTCCTTTATTATGGACTGTTTTTAGAACGAGCCCTAGACAAAACAACAGAGATTAAATTCTCCATCTATAACGGTCCGTAATAAATTGGGGCTCGTCCGGGATATAGAATCCAAATTGTTTATTTCTCACAAGCCCCCCCAAATAAATTGGGTGACTCGTCCTTGGATGTTTTTGAATCCATAAATTTATTATTACACCAATAATAAATTGAGTGTTTGTGGATTTTTTTGACCCACTGTTTTCTTTAATTTACTAAGACTAAAATTTAGTATACGATACCATATTTTTAACGATACCAATAACAGAGCTAGTTGCAATTTATTTTTGAAATTCTATTTTTATAAGTGTGTTCACTAAGCTTGAACATTTATAAAAATTATATTGTTATAATTTGCCTGTGTCAAAATGGAGTTTGATATTGTTAACCCATCAGTAGAGGCATTGGACAAATGTTCGAGAAAGGAGCTATTTTACATTGCGAAAGACTTAGGAATTAATGTAGCTCATTCGGCGCTAAAAAAGACAGTACGTGATATGATCATCGTCCACTTAGTGGATGAAGATATTTTGTCTGATGAACTAGCCTCAGTGACAAAGCCGAATGATTCTAGTATGGAGCTCCAGCTAAAGCTCAAACAAATGGAGCTAGATGCTCAGAGAGAGAAAGAACGAGAGCTTAAGCAAATGGAGCTAGAGCTAAAAAGAGAGCAAGAAGAAAAAGATAGAGAACTACAAATACAACTAAAAGAAATGGAAATTAAGGCCAATTTAGGAGCAATGGAAAATAGACTCACGGCTCCAGCCGGTCAGGGTTGCGATGCAATTAAATCTGCAAAAGTAATTCCGAAATTTGCAGAAAAAGAGGTAAACCAATATTTTGCACAGTTTGAAATAACTGCCCAAAATTTTAAAATTCCTGAAAACATGTGGTCTACCTTACTGCAGCCGGCTCTGACTGGCAGGGCAGCAGAAGTTTTTGTGTCCTTAAAAGCGGAACAGCGTGGGGATTATAACATTGTTAAATCCTTAATACTTAAGGCTTATGAATGTGTCCCCGAAGCATACCGTAAAAAGTTTAGGGAGCTGTGGAAACGGGATGGCCAAACTCACGTTGAGTTCCTCCGGGAAAGGAACGACTCCTGGATAAGTGGCTGCACGCAACGAACACTGACACAGACTTCAAAAAGTTCAAGAACCTAATTCTGATGGAAGATTTAAGAATTGTGTTCGTGAAGAGGTACGGACACATATTGCAGACCGTGGCGAAGGTGACGCACATACGGTAGCAGTGTTAGCTGATGACTTCACCATCTCACATCAACTCTCAAAGAACCCATTGACACCAGAAAAGACAGGCAAAATAAGGCAACAACATCGACTTACAGCAAACCTCCACAAAAACCATATAAGCCCGGTACAAAAGAAATGAGTGCAAAAGAAACATGTGCCTACTGTAAAAAAGAAGGACATACGAGGGATGAGTGTTGGAAACTCAAGAAGAAAACTGAGAAGACCACACATCCTGGTACACCACACAAAGTCTCCGCTTGTACGTCTCGTCATACATCTGGAAACACATTTTCAAAAGTCAAAAGTTGTGGCTCTCCAGATGTCCATACAAACTTCAAAGAGGTTTGTCACAACTCATCAAAGAGTTTCAATAGGAACAATAAGGCTAGTTTTACCGACTCCAGCCAAGTTCCTGCTTCGACTGCGAGTTTTATGAGCTTGTCGCCAAGATCCTTTAGCTCCAAGAAGAGGTCTACCTCCAGAGTGCGTCTTACCGAGGATTTGAGTGCAAGTTTTGACGACTCTACACAGAGTTTTACTTTCTCTACCCTAGCCGAATGTTCTCAAGACTCCAACAAGAGTTTGCCTACCAAGGTCCACAATTCTACATCAGAAAATACTGATGTCATACAAGACTTCATGCCTTTCATATTGGAAGGATTTGTATCACTACCAGGTGATTTTTCCAGTCTACGACCAATCAAAATCCTAAGGGATACAGGTGCTTCACAGTCTCTAGAGGGTATACTTCCCTTATCTGAATCTACTGCTACTGGAAGCAACATCCTGTTAATAGGCGTATAACTAGGATGTATTGATGTATCTCTACATCTCATCCAACTCAAATCAGACCTAGTTTCCGGACCTGTGGTTGTAGGTGTCCGACCAACATTACCATTGGACGGCATCTCGTTGTTGCTAGGCAACGACTTAGCTGGTGGGAAGGTGATAGCCGAACCCATCGTAACTCAAGAACCCTGTCTCCTTGAATCTCCAGAAGAAGATCCAGAGATATATACAGCATGCGCTGTTACCAGGGCAATGAGTTTGAAGATCTCCAAAGAAGAGAGTTCACCAAAAGTAATAAAATCCAATCTGAAATTGATCTGGGAGCGACCTTTTTTGCCCAACTTAATGAAGAATCAATGGATCAAAAACACCAACTCGAACGCAGCTCATTGAAGAGCAGAAGAATGATCCAGCAATCATTAAACTTCGAGAGAACGCTATGACCAAGGAAGAAGCTGAGCAATTCCCTGTTTGTTACTTTTTACAAGATGACATACTTATGAGGAAATGGCGACCTCCAGATGCCAAGGCTGATGAAGAATGGAGGATTGTTCACCAGATTGTAGTTCCTGCACTTTACAGGAACGAAGTCCTCAACTTAGCCCATGATTCACCACTTTCAGGCCATTTGGGAGTGAACAAGACATATCACAAAATTACGTCACACTTCTTTTGGCCCAAAATCAAGAAAGATGTGGTGGACTACTGCAGGTCATGTCATACTTGTCAAGTGGTAGGGAAACCAAATCAGAAGATACCAGCAGCTCCTCTTCAACCCATTCCAGCGTTTGAAGAACCTTTCAGTCGCGTCATAATAGACTGCGTTGGGCCTCTTCCAAAGACAAAATCAGGTCACCAATATTTGCTGACAATCATGTGTGCATCAACAAGGTTCCCAGAAGCTATTCCTCTTCGCAATATCAAGACTCCGAACATCGTCAAAACCCTGACGAAGTTTTTTACATTGTTTGGTCTTCCGAAGTCTGTACAGTCTGACCAAGGAACCAACTTCAAGGCTGGACTATTCAAACAAGTGATGAACCAATTGGGTATAGAACACTGCTTGTCGAGTGCGTATCATCCTGAGTCGCAGGGAGCGCTTGAGCGATTCCATCAGACATTAAAGAACATGATGAGAACTTACTGCCTAGAACAAGAGAAAGACTGGGATGAAGGGATCAACATGCTACTGTTCGCCGCAAGAGAAGCAGTTCAAGAATCACTTGGATTCAGCCCCTTCGAACTGGTGTTTGGCCATACGGTTCGAGGCCCCCTTAAACTTTTAAAAGACACGTGGATGTCATCGACACCCACTGAAGGACTTTTGGACTATGTCCTAAAGTTTAAAACTAAACTTTTTAACGCCGTTAATTTGGCTAAGTCACATTTGAAGGATTCTCAATCCAAAATGAAAGTTTGGTATGACAAAAAGTCCAAATTCAGACAGTTTGCTTCAGGGGACAAAGTGCTTGTACTTTTGCCAATACCAGGACAGGCACTACAAGCTAGATATTTTGGTCCTTATGTAGTTGAGTCCAAACTTAATGACTTAAATTACATTGTGTTAACACCAGATCGTAAAAGAAAGAAACAGTTATGTCACATTAACATGTTAAAAGAATATGTAGAAAGAAAATGTGATGACAATTGTCCATCCTTAGAAACTAATGTTAACACAATCTCAACTGTAACTTCAGTACCTAAAGAAAATGTTACTGAAATATTTGACAGTGTCCCAGAAAAAGTTGGTCATTACAAACTTAGAAATTCAGAAATACTGGCCAATATTGATCAGAAACTTGGACATTTGTCATTGTCGGAAAAAAATGTTATCAAGTCTGTTATTGCAGATTTTGTTTCACTTTTTCCTGATGTCCCTAATAAAACCAACATTGCTGTACATGATGTTGACATTGGCAATGCAGTTCCAGTCAAGCAACACCCCTATAGGGTCAATCCGGAAAAACTTGAAGTAATCCGGTCTGAAATAAAATACATGCTTGAAAATGATATAATTGAACCAAGCTCTAGTAACTGGAGTTCTCCATGTATTTTAGTCCCAAAGCCTGACAAAAGTTACAGGTTTTGCACTGATTTCAGGAAAGTGAATCCAGTTACAAAGTCTGATTCCTTTCCGATTCCAAGGATAGACGATCTTATAGATCGAATAGGCGATGCCAAATATGTAACCAAGATAGACCTACTATCAGGTTATTGGCAGGTTCCTCTATCTGACAGAGCAAAAGAAGTCTCTGCTTTTTGTACTCCAGATGGTTTATACCAATATAAAGTAATGCCGTTTGGAATGAAAAATGCCCCAGCTACATTCCAACGTCTAGTTAACAACATTATTGCTGACCAGGAAAATTGCAGCGCCTATATTAATGATGTAATTATTTACAGTCAAGATTTTTCCAAACATGTAAACCAATTAAGATCTCTGTTTACAAAATTCTTGCAGGCAAATTTAACTGTAAATTTAAATAAGTGTGAATTTTGTCATGCAACTGTGGAATATTTAGGTCACATAGTGGGTCAAGGTCATGTAAAACCTGTTCGAGCTAAGATAAATGCTATTGCAGCACTTCCACCACCCACTACTAGAAAACAGTTAATGAGATTTTTGGGAATGGCAGGTTACTATAGAAAATTTTGCAAAAATTTCTCAGTTATTTCTTCTCCCCTAAGTAATATGTTAAAGAAAAATGCAAAATTTCATTGGTCAGATGCCTGTCAGGAAGCATTCGAAAACATTAAAAGAATACTAGCTAATGCTCCTGTTCTCATTGCACCAGACTTTAACAAACAGTTTAAATTAGCTGTAGATGCCAGTGATGTTGGCATTGGTGCAGTTCTTTTTCAAGAAGATGACCACAGTGTAGATCATCCTGTTTGTTATTTTTCAAAGAAATTTAACTCCCATCAGAAAAATTATTCCACTGTAGAAAAAGAATGTTTAGGCTTAATTCTTGCTCTACAACAATTTGATTTTTATGTCAGTTGTTCCTTACATCCAGTACTTGTTTTTACTGATCACAATCCTTTAACATTTTTGAATAAGATGGTCTCCAAAAATCAAAGATTGTTAAGATGGAGTCTATTCTTACAAGAATATAATTAGACATAAAACATATCAAAGGCAAAGATAATGTGATTGCTGATACTTTGTCCAGAAATTAATTTTTCACTACCAATAAATTATGTAGTTGTTTATAAGCTGTTAGGAAGCTTTTTGTTTAATATTTTGAAAGGAAGAAATGTATTTTCTTGTACGTTTTTAATGGAAAAGAATTCCATTTTTGAAAAATGAAATTTTTTCTTCTAAGAGGGGAGGTGTTATGAAGGATGACGTATTTTTTTTAGCACGACTATCTCGCGTCCCACGTGCATGACCCCTCGTGAATTCTTGTGACCGCCTTTGAAGTGTGGTTAGAAAAACCTTATTTATTCTAGTCAGGAGAACTGTCGAAAATTATAGAATATTCTGGATAAAACGGGAAGGCAAAACAATGCATTAGACGGTTCTAGACATTAGTAGGAAATGCCTATAAAAAGGGCTGACCGATAGAGAGAGAGAGATTTTCTTTTCCTTGATTACGAGGCATGCTATGTGTCATTATACTTTGTTGTGTGTAGAGATTTTTATTGAACAAGGTATGTTGTAGCTGGACACGAGGAAATAGTTGAACAAGGTATGTTGTAGCTGGACATGAGGAAATAGTTGAACAAGGTATGTTGTAGCTGGACACGAGGAAATAGTAGAACAAGGTATGTTGTAGCTGGACATGAGGAAATAGTTGAACAAGGTATGTTGTAGCTGGACATGAGGAAATAGTTGAACAAGGTATGTTGTAGCTAGACATGAGGAAATAGTTGAACAAGGTATGTTGTAGCTGGACATGAGGAAATAGTTGAACAAGGTATGTTGTAGCTGGACATGAAAAGGTAGAATGTTCTGGATAGAAGCCTTCGTCAGAAGACAAAACTAAACAAGATACATCAAAGAAATTATATTTTCTGCACACGATTTTGACTCCCTCCTTTATTAGCTCCGTATTCGATGGATACGACATTTTCTACGACATTTTTACCCAAGGTATCCAGAGCAATCTCATTGTCTATATACACTAATGCAGTATACAATAATCGGGTATGCAATAATCATGTTTCCAATAATCAGGTATCCAAAAATCGGATATACATTTTTTTATACATTTTATTCGGGTATCAAATAATCGTTAGTGACTCCGAATGAATTTTTTCTTGTACCCTTGTTCGACTGAAACGATAACAAAAATACCTATGGAGCATAAAATAGGATTGAAATTAGCCCAACTAAATGGCTTGTGTGGTTTTTGGAATATGTTTTTCCCTTGGGCGCGCGTCCTTGTGACGATGCCCCCCCCCCCCATACACACACACCCTTGCGCCCCACTCACCACCTGAGGCCCAGGAACTTCAACGACGAAGTTTTATTAGCTATGGTGAGGGAGAAAAAAACGTTTAGGGGGAGTGAGGATAAGACCTTTAGATTTGTCTAGCAGAACAGGAAATATTGTCTGTCCGATAAAACCAAAGTGTTGTGGAGTTAAAATCAGGGTTTGGCCATGAAACGCGTTTGTGTGCGTGGAGACTTAAAGGTGGTGTTTCAATGTTAAACACACATTTTCGTAAAGATACAGGTAGATTTACTGTATGAGTGTGTGGTTTGCGACAGGGCCGGCGCTCGTGGGGTGCGGGGGCCTTTGGGCATATTAAATGTTGTGGGGCATTTGGCGCTAAACACCTCGGCCGATATGAAATTACGAGACGTTTTAGTCAGACTCTGTCTAAGTCAGTGGTTCTCAACCTTTCTAACGCCGCGACCCTTCAATACAGTTCCTCATGTTGTGGCGACCCCCCAGCCACACAATTATTTTCGTTGCTACTTTATAACTGTCGAGTATGTCTTTTCCGATGCTCTTAGGCAACCATCACTGGTCATAATGGGACTAGTCAAAGTCACACTGGGTCTTTCTCTTACTGTGCCCCCAAACAATGGAATTCTCTTCCACTACACATCCGCAATATATCAACCATCACAACCTTCAAAACTGCACTCAAAACACATCTCTTTAAGCTCTACTACCCCGACTGATTCCCCACATCTGACCGATAAACGCTGCTGCTGGCCGCCGTCCATGGCTTGTCATGTAAAATTTATGGTGTGGATGAGGTGAATATGCATTAGTTTTTGTTTTGTCTTTAAACAGCTGTTTTTTTTATTACATAAATGTATTTTATTTTATTGTCAAGATTATGTCTCTTTTTCTAATATTTTTATGTACAGCGCGGTGAGCCCAGCCCTAGGCTGGGGTACCGCGCTATATAAAACAACAAATAATAATAATAATAATAATAATAATGGGACTAGTCAAAGTCACACTGGGTCTCAATGGTCATAATGGGACTAGTCAAAGTCACACTGGGTCTCACTGGTCACAATGGAACACGTCATAGTCACACTGGTTCTCACTTGTCACAATGGAACACGTCGAAGTCACACTGGTTCTCACTGGTCACAATGGAACACGTCATAGTCACACTGGTTCTCACTGGTCACAATGGAACACGTCATAGTCACACTGGTTCTCACTGGTCACAATGGAACACGTCATAGTCACACTGGTTCTCACTGGTCACAATGGAACACGTCATAGTCACACTGGTTCTCACTGGTCACAATGGAACACGTCATAGTCACACTGGGTCTCACTGGTCACAATGGAACACGTCATAGTCACACTGGGTCTCACTGGTCACAATGGGACACGTCATAGTCACACTGGTTCTCACTGGTCACAATGGGACACGTCATTGTCATACCATGTATTTGTTTATCGCTTAGTTTGGGGTCGTCCGCAAATCACGGCACGCTCATAGGGGAAAAAAGGGGGTGGGGGTAAAGAATTTGTGACACTTTGTGACAGGGTAGTCAACTATTTGTGAAGTCACAAAAAATATTACGTCACGCAAAATATTTTAGGTCTGGGGGAAGGGGTCCCCCCAACTGTCACAAAGGGTCACACATTCTTTACACCCCTACCCTCAGTGTCACGTCACACCTAAAAAATTCAAAACATACATATAATTTTCATAACTAAACTAAGATTTTATTTTATTTTTAACATTTCCCCATAATGGATTAAGATGTATTATTAGAAAACTGTGACGTAAAACACAAAACAACGAAGTCATCCCCAAGCCGAATGTAAAATGGCCACATCAATGTTTGTGTCATTTTTCGATATGCGCAGATGGTGTGCGAGACTGAGTATCACGGTACCTATAATACCTGAGGCGATTTCGACCTCAAATTAATGTTTTTAAGATTAATTGAATAAAGATTTTTCAAAATTAGATGCCTTTAGATTTTTAAATTTAAAAAACATATTTTGTGACGTTACAAACTTTTGACCCCTTTTTCAACTAATGAGTGTTACGTAATTTACGAACGACCCCTTACTTGAGATCATCAATTAAATTTAATACATTTTTAAAAAAAAATTCTTTTCGTACTTTGCTAAGGGGTACAGGCACTCTAAATATTATTTTTTCGCGATCGCAGTATTCTCGAAAGAATCTGCCAGCCGCGAAAGCAATAAAAGACACTGTAAGGATGTATTTGGAAAGTTCACAAATTGAATCTTATGATGCAGGGTTAAACAATTGTTAGCTAGTGCTTGATCTATTATATTTGTAATGGTCAGTTATATTTCTAATGTTGGGTTCTATATCCTACTTGGTCAGTTATTCTGTCTACTGGCCAGTTCTAGAGGTATATTTCAGTTCTATGTACTTTTGATTTCCCCTAGCTATGTTATCCAGTTCTAGAGGTATATTTCAGTTCTATGTACTTTTGGTTTCGACCAGCTGTGTTTGCCAGTTCTAGAGGTATATTTCAGATCTATGTACTGTTGGTTTACCCCAGCTGTGTTTGCTAGTTCTAGAGGTATATTTCAGATCTATGTACTGTTGGTTTACCCCAGCTGTGTTTGTCAGTTCTATAATATTATTATGTTTTTATCTTTGCTCCATGTGCGGGATCTACGGTCAAATGTTTTTATCCTAAATGTTTTTTAATGTTCTATTTCTCAATAAAGCTGTTATCCATGGTTAAATTTAAAACATTACAATAAATTAGCCAATCATTCTTTGACGAGCCTTCCAGTGGCTAACCATAGGAAAAGATTTGTTTAATAAAAAAAAACTAACCAAAAAATGGCATCTCAAAGGCCTGCTGGTTCGTGTGCAAAATCATAAAGTTGTGTTCAAAGTTTTACTTTGCAGAGTGCAGCGTATCTGTTCGAATTTATTTTTATAAAAATTTGCTGCGCGGATGCTCAAAACTGCTGCGCGGCATTTGTGAGGTAGCTGCGCGGCCGCGCACCTTAAATGGAACATTGATCTCAAAATATTTTATGTATCCCCCACCCACTTGTTCTCGTTAAAATCTCAAAGAAATTTTTTTCGTTAGGACTTCAAAATAAAATTAGTAGAATCCTTTAAAAAAAAAACTTTCAGAAACTGCCGCTAATACGACAGGGCAGAATTCTGGGATGCTATCTTCTTTGAAGAATGTATTTCCAATTTACGGAGCACGCTGGCGGCCCTGACACAAAGCAAGCCGCAAGGAAATCGATTACGTGAATTTGCCGTCTTCATTATTTACCTTGTTGGATGTCGCTTTTTGCCGGCCCTTGTCCCCGATGTGTGATTGACGCGTTGTCCTGTCAGGGCCTGTCGGGCGCGCGCGCGCGTGTGTGTGTGTGTGTGTGGTCATTGTGACGTCATTCGCCCGTTGTTATGACCACTGCGCACCGGGCAGGTCAAGATACCCTTTGGAATAATTATTTGAACAGAGCTGGATTAAAAAAAAATAAAAATAAATTAATAAAAAATTAAATCAAAATTCAACAAAACTTTTGTCGGGTTCAAGGTGTCATAAATGATGTGATCACGTGACCCGCGGCTAATGATGCGATCACGTTATCCCCGAGTTTAATGAAAAGGATTATAACTCTATGTTTCCATTACGCTGATTTCATAGATGTAGCCAAACACCGTCGTAGATGTAGACCAAACACCGTCATAGATGTAGACCAAACACCGCTGCTGTCATAGATGTAGACCAAACACCGCTGCTGTCATAGATGTAGACCAAACACCGCTGCTGTCATAGATGTAGACCAAACACCGCTGCTGTCATAGATGTAGACCAAACACCGCCATAGATGTAGACCAAACACCGTCATAGATGTAGCCAAACACCGCTGATTTCATAGATGTAGCCAAACATCGTCGTAGATGTAGACCAAACACCGCCATAGATGTAGACTAAACATCGTCGTAGATGTAGACCAAACACCGCCGTAGATGTAGACCAAACACCGTCGTATATGTAGACCAAACACCGTCGTAGATGTAGACCAAACACCGTCGTAGATGTAGACAAAACACCTTCGTAGATTTAGACCAAACACCGTCGTAGATGTAGACCAAACACCGCGATAGATGTAGACCAAACACCGTCGTATATGTAAACCAAACACCGTCGTAGATGTAGACCAAACACCGTTGTAGATGTAGACCAAACACCGTCGTATATGTAAACCAAACACCGTCGTAGATGTAGACCAAACACCGTCGTAGATGTAGACCAAACACCGTCGTAGATGTAGACCAAACACCGTCGTATATGTAAACCAAACACCGTCGTAGATGTAGACCAAACACCGTTGTAGATGTAGATCAAACACCGTCGTAGATGTAGACCAAACACCGTCATAGATGTAGACCAAACACCGCTGATTTCATTGATGTAGCCAAACACCGTCGTAGATGTAGACCAAACACCGCCATAGATGTAGATCAAACACCGTCGTAGATGTAGACCAAACACCGCTGATTTCATTGATGTAGCCAAACACCGTCGTAGATGTAGACCAAACATCGTCGTTGATGTAGACCAAACACTGTCATAGATGTAGACCAAACACCGCTGATTTCAGAGATGTAACCAAACACCGTCATAGATGTAGACCAAACACTGTCATAGATGTAGACCAAACACTGCTGATTTCATTGATGTTGCCAAACACCGTCGTAGATGTAGACCAAACACCGTCATAGATGTAGACCAAACACCTCTGATTTCATTGATGAAGCCAAACACCATCGTAGATGTAGACCAAACATCGTCGTAGATGTAGACCAAACACCGTCATATATGTAGACCAAACACCGTCGTAGATGTAGACCAAACACCGTCATAGATGTAGACCAAACACCGTCGTAGATGTAGACCAAACACCTCTGATTTCATTGATGAAGCCAAACACCATCGTAGATGTAGACCAAACATCGTCGTAGATGTAGACCAAACACCGTCATAGATGTAGACCAAACATCGTCGTTGATGTAGACCAAACACTGTCATAGATGTAGACCAAACACTGCTGATTTCATTGATGTTGCCAAACACCGTCGTAGATGTAGACCAAACACCGTCATAGATGTAGACCAAACACCTCTGATTTCATTGATGAAGCCAAACACCATCGTAGATGTAGACCAAACATCGTCGTAGATGTAGACCAAACACCGTCATAGATGTAGACCAAACACCGTCGTAGATGTAGACCAAACACCGTCATAGATGTAGACCAAACACCGTCGTAGATGTAGACCAAACACCGCTGATTTCAGAGATGTAGACGAAACACCGCCATAGATGTGGACCAAACACTGCCATAGATGTGAACCAAACCCCGCCATAGATGTGGACCAAACACCGCCATAGATGTGGACCAAACACCGCCATAGCTGTGGATCAAACACCGCTGATTTCATTGACATTCATCATTATCATGCTCACTTTTGTCGTCATCGACCACGACGCACAGATTAATTACTAATTATTAACGTATTGTTGATAACGTTGAATATTTGTTGCCTTATTATTTCACGACACAGTTTTTAAATCTTGCGCTTTGTTATATATATTTCTGTTTCGGCAAAAAGTCTCGTTAAGGTTTTGGTTTCGGCCGAAAGTCATTTTTAACTTTCGGTCAGATATTCGTTCGGCTTCTAATTTCCCCACCGGCCACATACACTTATGCACCTCTGTATATTCAGTATTATCCCGTTCTTCTAGCGTCCATTTCTCACTGTTTATAACATTTTTTCTTCTTCTTCCTCCCACAGAGCCAGCCATGGACAGGAAAGGGCCGCCACCCCCATTGACTTTGAGCCCAGACAGGCTATCAAATGGCTCTCCTGAGTTGTCCCCCGTGTCCCTCCGACAGAAGAAAGCTCAAAATGTCACCTTCGCTGACAGTCCTCATCGAGACTTGACCGACTCGCTGCCGAGCGTGGAGGTCTTACCGTCTTTTACACTTCAAGTAAGTTGGGATGACTAGTTAGCTGTGTGGGGGCCAACATGTATGTTGTGTGGGATAGAGAAATTTTGTTGTGTGGGAATAGTGACATGTTTGATGTGTGGGAATATAGACTTGTTTGTTGCGTGAGAATATTGACATGTTTGTTGGGTTTGAGAGTAAACGTGTTTGTTGTGTGGGTATAATGTCGTGTTTGTTGTGTTGAAAGTGACGTATTTTTGTGTGAAGGCCGGACGGCTTAAAGTGTGTTTCGGCGAGTGGGCCATTGGAAGACCAGCCCCGGTGAAAAAAAGGGGGGGGGATCGATTTTGTAATGGCACACCCTTAAAGTACACAACGCGAACCTTCAGCAGTTCTCACACCTTTTGAGAGATCGCCCAAATGTTCTTACATACATGTTTCATATATTCTCCTGTTGTTTCTTTTTGATTGCATCGTCATGAAAGTTTTGCTGCAGGGCAGGCCTGGCCAGTGGATCAATATGATATCAAAAGTCAATACATTGGCCACATCTTACAGATTTTACAAATTTAAACTTAATTTCGATCAAATACCAGTTGAAACGCAACGACGAAAGTAAAACATTTACTTTCTTTAAGATCGAATGCTTACAAAATGCTGGTTGAGGGACTTAAACATTTACTAGTTATAGACTGCCAAAAATTGGCGACAGCAACGCGTGAACTTCCCATCTACTAAAGTTTCTTGACAAAACATGAACTCAAGTAACGCACATTTAACAATCTCAATTTTTGCTAGACCCCTTCCCCATGATTCGTCACTGCACACTTTTTATTTCACGCCCATTAACTATATTAAATATTATGATGTCCCAACCACTTTTAAACCGAAAATTTTTTAAACCATAATTAAATTGAGACGATTTCATTTTCCGACAAGAAAATATTACGCGCCAAACGGAGTTGCGCTATATATAAAAAATATAATTTGGCGAAGTAATCGGGAATTATATTTTGCGCGCTATTGAACTCATTATTAAACCATAGTTTCTTTCAAACATATAGAATTATTTGTAATATACTCTCAAAACCAAATTCGCTGATTAGGAAGCAGTTCATTAGGAAGCGTCCATTGGGAAGCAGGCCACGAGTCGCACCAGAAGCGTAATATATATGAGAGTTATGGGTATAAAACTAAAAAAATATATTTGTTAACTTTAAAGGGGAAAAAAACAAATTTTGTATCAAAGACGAGTTGAAAATACACTAAAAAGTAGTAAACAATTTAAAATTTCTTACAATGATTTACGTAAAGCAACACTGTGCATAAGTGTTGAAGAGCATGCCATAAAAGTAT
This sequence comes from Omphiscola glabra, assembly GCA_964017045.1. Taxonomy (NCBI): domain Eukaryota; kingdom Metazoa; phylum Mollusca; class Gastropoda; family Lymnaeidae; genus Omphiscola; species Omphiscola glabra. Next base: position 4,629,390 of record OZ024805.1, on the reverse strand, counting down.
AGGATTCGAATTGAATGTAGATGAACTTATTTTTAAAATAATTTTTAAATTTATTTTCTGCACATAGTTTGTTTGCCTATTGAATTTTTAATATATTTATATTATTTTAACTTTTTACTGCGTTTAACTCGTCTTTTTAAACAGTTTAAAAACAAAACATACCAATTCTACTTTGTAGTCTTAAAATGTAACCTTTATATTATCGACAAAAGTAGAATTTTTTTTCTTTTGAAATGTCAAATATTTACAAAATACCCCGGTTGAAGTGACTTAACTCCGTACCTTGTCATACCTATTAGCTCACCCACCCGTTCACTCAGTCCCAGTCAAACACTATATTTTAAGCGACCATGTCAACCCGCCTCCGTCGACCCAGTTTTCCAGCCGGTCACAAGGTGAACATTGCACGAGAAATCTTAAGATATCACATGCGTAAAAATAGAAATAAAATAATAACGCTCCATCCACTTACAAGATACAAACACGAGTATAGAGAAAACCTTTAAACAAGCCTCTACCACAGTGGTTCTTAACCTTCCTAATGCCGCGACCCTTTAATACAGTTACCCATATTGTGGCAACCCACAACCACAAAATTATTTTCGTTGCTTTTTCATATCTGTAGAGTATATGTGTTCCCGATGGTTTCAGACGATCCCTGGAAAAGGGTCATTCGACACCCAAAGGGGTCGCGACCCACAGGTTGAGAACCGCTGCTCTACCATGAGTATTATCGCCAAAAAGTCCTAGCTGACTCATCTAACCAACTTTTACATGGTTTGGACTAAGGTTTAATTATTTAAAACCATTGTCTCTATTGCGCATGGCGAGCTCCTAAGCTAATCGCCATGTTGTTTCGAGCACGTCTTACAAACTCGAACAACGGACAATTTTTTATAGGTAACAAGATCATCCGTCCAAATGTCATGTGGGGAAAATCTTCTTCCACAAGTTGCCGACCTCTCGAATACTAGGACGTTTGGATAAAAGTGACTTGAACAGAAGTGGAACCAAGCAGACGCTTCTTATTTGAAATAGACCAAACGTGGCAGTGGCTCCGATGTCTTGGTGACTTTAAAACAAAACTCGGCGGCAAATGAGACATTCAGATGAGTTTCGTGACCTCTTTGGACCAGGAGTTAAACTCTTTTTTTTTAATGCGTGGGGACGGTGACATCACGTCCGCGCTCCCCGCCGAGCACACGGAAATTTAAACACTCCTCGTCGCCTCGGTCTCCACAGATATTTCCCTCAATCAAGACGGTCTGCTCTCAGTTGGTGTACATCGGGTGATCCCCCCCCCCCCCCACTTTTGCTCCAAAGTCCCCCAGACCCCCCCAACCCCCCTCTCCCAATCCTAAATTCCACTGATGGATGGGGAAATGCGAAGCAATAAAATGGCGGGCCATGGTGGATGTGAGAATTATTGGCTTATTAGGTTGCAGGTTTTTTTAACGGCTTTAAATATAATTTCATAGCTCCCATTTTGACAGTGACGTATGGCCGTGGTTTTAACGCAGATTTTAAACACGGACAGCGTCTCTATCGTATGTGTGTTTGTGTATTCTCGTGTGTTGATGTGATATGTGTGCGCCTCCATGTGTATGCCCCATGTGTGTGTCCCCCCATTTGTATGTCCTCCCATGTGTATGTCCCCCATGTATGTTCGGACCACAAATGCTCGTGTGGGTATCCCCGATGTGAGGTTGTCCCATGTGTGAAGATATTATATTAAGATATGTATGGTGTCCCATGTGTGCTTATCGGATGTACCATATCCGAGTGAATGTATTATAAATATGTTGTGTCCGCATGACCGATATGATGTGTTTTGTGATGTGTCCCATGACTTTGGGACTAATCCTTGTGACACATTAAGACATCCCATACATGTCAGAATGGTATCACCTCTAGATATTACATTCATACATCAAATGAGAACTCTGCATACGTCACATCCACACATCACATCTCCTCTCCTCATCACAATCCATACGTCACATCCACATACCTTATCCATACGACATATCTATTGGTCACATCATTACATAAAATCCATGCATTATATCCATACGTGTCATTCATATTAATATTTATGCATTACATCCATACAACATACCCATACATGCCATCCATACAATAGAATTATGTTGATAGTTTCATACCTACCCCCCCCCCCCCTCTTTCCATTACACAAACAGTTAAGCCCAAAATCTCGGAAAAGCCTGTCTCCGTCGCTGCTACGCCGGGCCTTATCGCCGTCCCTACGACGCAGGAACAAAATCCGGAACAGCAAACGGTCGCACAGCACCGGAAATGTCGACATGTGCAACGGATGCGGCTTCCCCATCATGGAGGAGAACATGGTGTCCGCGCAGGGCTCGAGGTATCACACCACGTGTTTCCGGTGCACGAGGTAAGTGCCGCAGAGTTACTGTTCTTTGTTTCTGCTGAGCGGTGATCTCTTCCCGTTCACGTGAGCTATTGTTCTTAGATGCAGCCGGTCTCGTGGTTATAGCAGGATTTCGGTGTTATAATAGCATTGTACAGTCTTCTATTATTCAATACTTTTGTTTAAAGTCTATGTCTTTGAAATTTTCCACCTTTCTGCTCAATGCACTGCACCCACTTGAACCTTATGTCACGCCAACGATGGCGGCAGATATTTTATTTATAGATTTTGTTGGGAAGAATTTGATGGAGCACGCCCTGCTTCCTCCCCATAACCACCACTCTCCCCGTCCCTACCCACTACCCTTTCCAAATATAATTAGCTTACAACTTATGATTTTTTTAAAAGTTATTATAATTATTATAACTATGGTATTATTATTATGAATTCGCTGGATTATCAAAGTCCTTTCCATTAATGTCAAGGACAGTATACAGCCATCTTGCACAAGTTAAAACCAGACGAGTCTATCGATTATTTCTACGCCAGCTACTTAGCTGGGACTAGGATGCATTTGCTCTGTCACGGCTGGCTGAACACGAGTCCATCATAGAAGGTCTGTGTCTAAATGACAAGAAACGAATACATTGCTCGCAATGTTTACTTTAAACACATGACAAAGGTCACAATTCATTTACCTGAGTGCAAAATGGCGGACAGGTTGTTATGTCTATAGACGAGCAGGTTGTTCTACCTACAGACAGGTTGTTCTAACTACCGACTGGCAGGTTGTTCTATATATAAACGGGCAGGTTTTTCTCTCAATAAACGGTCTGGTTGCTCTAACTAAAGACGGACGGGTTGCTCTAACTACTGGCGGACTGATGCCTTTATCTACAGACAGATTATTCTATCCATAGACGGCCAAGTTGATCTACTACCAACAAAAATACCGACACTCGGACATGTTGTTATTGGAAATGTATTTTTTTAACAGAGGAATTCATTTTTAAAGAGAACCCTTACATTATTGATAGAAACGGCAGGTGACTCGCATTCTTTGAGAGTTGCGCCGGGTCACGCTGACATCAGCAACTTGTCAAGCAGAACAAATTACCCGGTTAAATAAAAAGCAGCGCCCTCGCTAACGCCATGCGGTAAAGATAATCTGGGCACGTCACGATCAGATTCCCGCTCGTGTGAGTGATGCTCTGCACCATGAGGTCATTGTGTCGTAAGCAACCAACCTTTGATTAGCAATTAAGGACGATCGATCTCAGTTCTCTCCCCGTACTATGGTGACGACCCGCGTAAGTGAAAGTCTGCGCACGCGCACTGTTTCGACGAAAGCCAGCGGTTCCCGGATTGTCTTTTTCTCCATAACCCTCACCCCCTGTTGCCCCTCCCATACCGCTTTTCAAAAAGATATAATGTCCCTGAAAAAAAAGTACAAGTAAATGTAACGGAATTTTGTTCAGTGAGTGTGTGGACCCTCGTGAAACTCACCAGACACTGTATTTGTCGAGGCTGAGGCCGAGTTTGTTAACGATTTATAACGTCTAGCTCAGGGGTGGGCAAACTTTTTGTGCGGAGGGCCACATTGACAAAGGTAAAGCTATTGGGGGGGGCAGCATGTATAGTATGTCCAATTTTTAAATATCGATAAACATTTCCCTATATTAAAATCGGTAGTTTCGCATTTTAGCATTACATAACAAAGGTCAAAGACTGTTTAAAAAAATAGAAAATTAGAAATTTCATCAAAAATGTTTTAAAAATCATAACGGTGCATGAAATTCTGTAAAATTCAACAAAATAACTTAAAAACATAGTAATTTTTTTACAATTTCTAAATGCCTTCGAGGGCCACATAATATCAGTTGCCGGGCCGCATTTTGCCCACCCCTGGTCTAGCTGCTTTTAGCCACTTGCCGTGAAATGGTTGGGCTAATGAAGAACATGCGAGTGCTGTGGACACTGTGGTGGTCATTGTTGTTATGCGCCACAGCGAATTGAAGTCGTTGCTCAACAAAGAGCTGTTTTTAAAAAGTTTATTTCATATCACATCTGCATGCGACTCTTTTATGAAAACAAAAAGCACTTTTTTTTATTTTTTTTGGTTTTTAAAAAAATGTAGGCACGTTCAGCTGAGAGTGCAGTAAGGGTTCTCAGTTTGGAGCTACTACATCACGTTGTCTAATACAGTGACTCAGAGCCACTACGCCAACACAGAGTGATCGGATTGGTTAATGTTATAGTTGCTAGGCAGAGATTGCCAGCAGTGCTTTAAGCTACGTTACGTCTCGTGGTTATCTTATGGCATCAGGTTGGAGCAGTGCTTTTAAACCATTTTTGCATCTCCACGTCCCATCTTCATTTCAAAACATAACCCTCCATCCAGGGCCGACCCTAACAATTGCGCGGGACCAGTCTGGGTAGAGGATAAGGATAATAAGTGAAAATTAAGATTTTGTATTAGAAAATAAATTTGGGGCGGGGCCTATGAAAGTGCGGGGCCCACTGCGGCCGCATAGGTTGCAGTGACCTAAGACCAGCCCTGCCTCCATCCACGCAGACCCCCAATAGATATCTGTAACTAAAATGCAAATAAACCTATTTTAACTATGCCCTGCCGCACCCCCTGACAATGTCCCCCCACCCCAGAGGTGAGGGGCCCTGTTTAAAAAAACCCCTAGTCTAGAGCTGCCTGTCACTTTTCATGTGGACCCACTTTAGAATATGTTAGATTCACACTGTGATGTTTACTTTATGTGTTTCACACGTGTGTGCACTGTGTATGGCCGGTTCAAATATTCACGACAACCAGAGGTGTGAATCACATAACCCCTTATTTGATGGGCTACACGCGTCTCACAATGCCGCTCTACTCATCACGAATCTATAGATTTGACACCCCATTAAGCACCGACCATTTTGATTGCTCGCGAGCGATGTCTGCCCCATTAACGGCCGCCCCAGGACCAGTGCATTATCTCCTCTGTGTAACAACAGGCACCGATTTACATTGAAACGGAATTGTGGCTTTTGATTAAGTTCCGGGTAGGCGAGGCATTGTAGTGATGGAATTGCATGTCCTGATTGCGTCCCGGGTTCTCAAAGATCTGGAAAATTGAAGTCCGAGACTAAAATGGTAACCGTAGTTTCTCTGAATGCCGTAAGAAAATGTGACTTAAAGTTTGGTTTGTTGGTGTGAACCATTTGGAATAATGGTGGCATTTATAAATTAAAAAAACAAAAACAAACATATTTATTGATCGGGATATTAGGATTTGTGTAATCGGAGTTCTTAAATGAGCTGGTTGTATACTAACCAGACTTATCTAAATGAGCTATTTATATACTAACCAGGCTTATCTAAATGAGCTAATTGTATACCAGGATTATCTAATAAGCTGCTTTTGTGTACCAGGATTATGTAAATGAGCTTAATGTATACCAGAATTATCTAGATGAGCTGATTATACACAAGGATTATCGAAATGAACTTAATGTATACCAAGATTATATAAATGAGCTATTTGTTCTCCAGGATTATATAAATGAGCTTAGTTTATACCATTATTATCTAAATGAGCACAGTGTATACCAGTATTATCTACATGAACTGATTGTATACAAGGCTTATCCAAATGAGCTACTTGTATATTATTACTATTATTATTAATACAGTGGTATTATTTTGCCTAGGGCTGGCTCACCGCATTGCACATAAAAATATAAGCATACATAATCATGACATTAAAAAAAATTACATACATTTATTTCATTAAAAAACAGCTGTATAAAATTGGTCGGTATAGTAGAGTTTGAAGATATGTGTCTTGAGTGCAGTTTTTAAGGCCTGGAGGGTCGGTATGTTGCAGATATGTCGTGGGAGAGAATTCCATTGTTTTGGGATGCATAAAGAGAAATATCGTTTACCGTATGTTTTAGTGCGTGTCTTGGGAACAGAAAGAATGCGCGTGACTGCGGAGAAGAGAAGCTGTCGAAGGGGTGAATAGACAGAAAGAAGTTCGGTTAGATGGGTAGGGCAGGAATCCGAGAAAAAGTTGTGGCAGAGAACAAAGAGCTTGTAATCAATGCGTGCCTGTATAGGGAGCAAATGAAGTGAGTGGAGTAGTGGTGTGACGTGATCACCTTTTTTTTTTTGCCTTTAGAACCAGCCTAGCAGCTGAGTTTTGAAACTTTTGTAGTTTTTTCTAAGAAGTGTTTTGGTGAACCTGACAGAAGAGAGTTGCAACAGTCGAGACGAGACAGAACATGCGTGTCAGATATGCTGGTCCCATGTCAGAATACGATGGCTCATGATGACCATTGTCTAAGGTCGACGAGCTGTATTATAGAGTGCGACAATAACTCTACTCTGACGACCATTACGATATCTCCGATTTCTCTTACTCGTACACTTAGTCAATCTGTTTTAGTCCGAGGCATGACACAATAAGTCCATTGGGTAATACTCTTTATTATATGCAGTACATCTAGCAAGGAAAGCAATATCAACTCCAATTCCGGAGGTACACAGCAGATCACTCGTTCACAATAGGTCTGCCAGACTCAGCAACACACACCCGCGTCCGTGAACATAATCGTCTTTCTCTCGATTCAACTAGTGATCTCCCCTTTTATATCTCTCAACATCTCATGTAATCGTGATATTAAAATAGTTCACATTCGTTCACATGTCCCAAAATCACAACACACAAACTCTCACTGATTTAATGACCTTGACAATGCGTGTCAACGTCAGTTGATTGCATACCAGGCTTGGTTACATCAACTGATTGCATAGTTACATCAACTGATTGCATAGTTACATCAACTGATTGCATAGTTATATCAACTGATTGCATAGTTACATCAACTGATTGCATAGTTACATCAACTAATTGCATAGTGACATCAACTGATTGCATGGTTACATCAACTGATGGCATATTTACATCAATTGATGGCATAGTTACATCAACTGATTGCATAGTTACACCAACTGATTGCATAGTTACATCAACTGATGGTATCGTTACATCAACTGATGGCATAGTTACATCAATTGATTGCATAGTTACATCTTCTGATTGCATAGTTCAATCATCTGATTGCATAGTTAGATCAACTGATTGCATGGTTACATAAACTGATTGCATAGGTAAATCAACTGATGGCATAGCTACATCAACTGATGGCATAATTACATCAACTGATTGCATACTTACATCAACTGATTGCATAGTGACATCAACTGATTGCATGGTTACATCAACTGATGACATAGCTACATCAACTGATTGCATAGTTACATCTTCTGATTGCATAGTTAAATCAACTGATTGCATAGTTAAATCAACTGATTGCATGGTTACATCAACTGATTGCATAGTTACATCAACTGATTGCATAGTTCAATCAACTGATGGCATAGTTACATCAACTGATTGCATAGTTACATCAACTGATTGCATAGTTAGATCAACTGATTGCATGGTTACATCAACTGATTGCATAGCTACATCAACTGATTGCATAGTTACATCAACTGATTGCATAGCTACATCAACTGATTGCATGGTTACATCAACTGATTGCATGGTTACATCAACTGATTGCATAGTTACATCAACTGATTGCATAGTTAGATCAACTGATGGCATAGTTACATCAACTGATTGCATAGTTACATCAACTGATTTAAATTGCGTTAGTTAAATAAAAAGTAATTTCGAGCTTGTATTAGTTTAAGAAAATAGTTAAGACAATATCGACGGTCTAGAAAAATAAGAATAAAAAAAAAAACAATTCAAAATAATGCACTAATAATTTTAAAAAATGATATGATAATAATAAACATATTGATGATGATGATAATTTTTAACCACCAGCATCCTCAAGTTCCATGTTGGATTTGAGTATGACGTCAATCAGTACTAATAACCCTTCCCTAAATTCACTCTTCCACCTACACCAGGGGTCGGGAACCTATGGCTCGGGAGCCAGATGTGGCTCTATTGATGGCTGCATATGACTCGCAGACAAATGCTCGATTATAAAAAAAAAAATGTTTCTTTAGATTCCAATGAGCTACATATTAATTGTATATCAATATTTTATTATACAAATGAAATAAAGTCTACTGCAGCTCAGCATTAAATGTTATTAAAAAGAATTCAGAGACATAATTGTTGCATTTGTAGTGTTGAAATTACACAAAATGCACACATTTACTTGAATTTTTAGTTTTAAACATAATGTATGGCTCTCACAGAATTACTTTTCAAAATATGTGGTGTCCAAGGCGCTCTCAGACAAAAAGGTTCCCGACCCCTGACCTACACTATTACTCCACCATTACTCCTACACTATTTCTCCGACACCCTTTCTCCTACACCATTACACCTACAGTTTTCCTCCTACACCCCCCACACCCACACTATCACAGACCAACATATTATTGAAGAACCCGTCATAACCTGTGTTCAGAGGACATTATTAAAGAAACGTCTACTGACCTACTCGTGGAGGCTGACCGTTTGGATTCGCACGTTGACATTTCGGACAGTCATAAACACACACACAAACATACACACACTTAAACACACACATACAAACTCATAAAAACATAAATATGTATGCATATTCATTTGTGTACAATCAAAGTTTTGGAGTTGAAGAATTATTGTCACTATAACATGATACTACGACCGTAGATATTCAATTTTTGTTAAGTCCCACAATTCTCCGCCAGACGACTGTCTAAATTAAATGATCAGAAAAGTTGACTTAAAGATGTCCGTTGTCCACACTTAGTGACAGCAGTCACGGGAAACTTAAGCTAGTCAGTGGTCACAATATCCTTGACCTTCTCTGGTCTCCCGTACAATTCTGTTTTGGACAAATGAAGGAGGAAAACTGGTACACCGCCACGTGAGTGTTTCCTCGTGCCTCCGCGTGCTTCCTCGTGCCCTAATTGGGCGTAATTGGTTCCGGCGAAGCATCTTGTCCTGTTGGCCTGATGAGAAGAGATTGGGATCTCTGGGAGCAACATACTCTCCCCTTTGCTCATAATGGTCGATGTGGTTAGCTTGTCGATGTGGAACATACACATATACAAATTAAAATAAATTTTAAATTGTCAGAGAGAAAGAGAGAGAGAGAGAGGGGGGAAAGAAGGAGGGAGGGAGATACACAAATTTTAAATCATCAACCACGGCTCGCGAATCTTGTGCTTCAAATGTTAGTCACGAAATGACATACAAGTGTAAGGCATGCCACGAGCCATCTCATTAATAACGAAAGTGGATAACCCAAATTAGAGATCCTTAGAGTTAATCCCCATGTAATCGCCTGATGAGAGCACTATAGGAATGAAAGGCTGGACTCACCAAGCCGTCGTCTCAGAAATATGATTGAGATGTGAGGCTGGATGTATACATATATATCCATGTTTTTTGTGTCTTTATCAATGTGTATATGCGGTCCTATCAGTGTGTCTTAATTATAATTTGTATGAGTGTGTCTTAGTTGTCATTATTATAAGTGTGTCTGTGCCTCTTTATCGGTGTCTGTGCGTTCAAATAAGTTCTTCTTAATATCATTTTTAGTGTGTCGTCGTTTTCATCAGTGTGTCGTTATGCCCTTACCAGTGTGTCATTATTTCCTTATCAAAGTATATGCGTATTTCCCTCAGTATCTATGTGTGTCCCTATCAGTATGTTCGTGTGCTACTGTTAATATGTATGTGTCCCTATTCCCTACCTCTCCATTTGTCCAATCTTGCTAATGAGACATGATCTCTATCAGTGTGTCCGTGTGCTACTGACAGTATGTCTGTGTGTCCTTATCAGTCTGTCCGTGTGCTACTGTCAGTATGTATGTGTGTCCTTATCAGTGTGTCCGTGTGCTACTGTCAGTATGTATGCGTGTCCTTATCAGTCTCTCCGTTTGTTATTGTCAGTATGTCTGTGTCCCTATCTCTCCATGTGTCCAATCTTACTTATGAGACATGATCTCTATCAGTGTGTCCGTGTGCTACTGTCAGTATGTCTGTGTCTCTATATCTCCATGTGTCCAATCTTGCTAATGAGACAGGATCTGAAGACTTTTGCCGTGTTTCTTTGGGGTCCTTAAGATGATCGATAATTATTGGAGATTTATTGGCCACACGAGGTCTGCTAAACTTAGATTACAGGGACGACAGGGAAAGGGGAGGAAGGAGAGAGGGAGGAGGACGGAGAGAGGAAGAAATCAGAACGAGAGAATAAAGGACACGAGAAAAAATATAATTTTTAGTTGTGAATTAGTAAAGAGAAATGGGTCTGTAGAAACGAGACTACGAGAAGAAAGTGAAGGACAGAGGAAGATGAAATAAAACAGAAAGACAGAGGAGATAATGGAGAAAAATGGGGTTAGGAGGAGTGAGAGGAAGAGCTAGAAAGAGAGAGAGAGAGAGAGAGAGAAAGAAAGAAAGAAATAAAGAAATAAAAAGAGGAAAGGAAATATGAGGGAGCATCGATGAGAGATAGAATGGGAGAGAGTTAGAGAGTGTTCGCTCAATTTAAAAATTTTTTTTGTATTAATTGAAGCTGTTTAATATTTTGTAGTGTTTCAGTATCTATAAATATTCAATTTCACAACAGATGATGAATGCCTGAAAAATTCGGAAATAAAATCAACTGTTCAGTTTTGAAGCTTATTATTATGTTTTAGAGTGAAGAGTAAACGACAATTTAGTGGAAACTTAGGTTATTTTAGGCCAGCACTGGGCCTTGTAAAGCATGAACGTAATCGTTTTATGGAAATCAGTTTGAGCATTTGACAATAATCACCAGTTTATTTGACCTAGAATTTCGTAACTTTATTTAGATATAGTTTATTTTAAGGATTTTAAAAAAAAAACTTTTTAAAAATCCTTCAAAAGATATTTTACAATTCTCATTTCGATTAGTTTAGATGATGTTTGTAAATAAGAGCATTGTAACTGTTCCTCTCATATATTCCACTGCCTACCGCTTCTGACACCAATGTAACAGTTTTCATAATTATAGGGATGTTCCCTCAGTTAGCTACTCTTGTCTACACCATGCACGTGACGCTCGCCGCGTTCTAAAATGAAATACCGACTTCTGTTTTTGCACACTTCATTTTTATTCAGTCACACTTCATTTTTATTCAGTCACACTTCATTTTTATTCAGTCACACTTCATTTTTATTCAGTCACACTTCATTTTTATTCAGTCACACTTCATTTTTATTCAGTCACAGAATCACATCAATATAAGAAAGTAAAGTAATAGCGCCCCCAATACAATACAATAATAGAGTATTCATGACGCATCTCTGGGTAGCTAATAATTATATCCTTTTACAATAGACGAAGGTAACCTCTTTCATAACAATCAATTATATCTCTATCCACATGTATATACCTAAAGAGACACATGTTTTGTGCCATCTTCAAACTTGTTTAAACTCTCGCCCAAAATATCATACTCCTCTAGACTTTTAAAAAATAGTATAAATTCCGAGATGTTCATTTGAGTATGTTCATGTTGATGGTGCTCGTTTTGTTCATTTCATTTCATTGAACTTCATTTCGATGTTGTAAATAATAATGGTGCTGATCATAAATCAGAGCTCCGTTAAAGAAGCGTCGGTTAACATTGGTCAATTCAACCAGTTTTTGACAGTTGTTATTCTTAAAAAATTGACTGAAACATTCCAAACCCTCGACTGAAACATTCCAAACCCTCGACTGAAACATTCCAAACCCCCGACTGAAACATTCCAAACCCCCGACTGAAACATTCCAAACCCTTGATTGAAACATTCCAAACCGTCGACTGAAACATTCTAAACACTTGATTGAAATATTTCAATCCCTCGCCATTTCCGTTCGTTCCTAATTCATTTTTAATCAGTAATGTACCATAATGTTTCACGAGTGGTCATCTAAAAATCGACAGTGAACAATGTTTCTGTGTCTCTAATTATAACGACATTGGCGACGACAAGCTCTTTATCCCAATTAGACGGTATGCTTCTTTTTCTTCATCTTTTTTCCCCATTTGGTTCGTGACGTGTCGCAAAATGTTCACTGTTATGTTGTAATAAGTAGAGGAATTTATCGCAATGGAATCGGAGTAAACATTATAATACTTTACCTAGAAAGAAAATGGGTCAGTCTAGGTGAGATGTACCTATATAATTTCTATAATTTACGATACATACAATGGGATTTAATGATGATTTGCTTAGACACTGCTCGACAACGCAGTTTTTTACATTTATTGGCAACTAACGTGACTCGGGTTTATACCCTTTAACAGTTCTTATAACTTGTGACAATTATTGACAACAAACGTGACTTGTGTTTATACCCTTTAACAGTTCGTATAACTTGTGACAATTATTGACAAATAACGTTACTTGTGGTTATAACCTTAACATTTCTTATAACTTGTGACAAATATTGACAAGTAATGTGACTTGTGTTTATACCCTTTAACAGTTCTTATAACTTTTGACAATTTTTGACAACTAACGTGACTTTTGTATATACTCTTTAACCGTTCTTATAACTTGTGGTAATTATTTAAAACGTCTTACTTGTTTCACGTTGACAACGTGTTCAAAAAAAAAAAAAACTTCTAGACAAAAGAAGAAGACATGACCTCACTTGCCTTGACCTGAGCATGCCCCTGCTGGGCGGCTGGCTTCCTGCTATCTCGTGACTTAAAAGGCTCAGCTTACTTCTCTCTCACTCTCTCTCCTCCCCCTCCCGGACCCGTACGACAACACGTTTCCTGAAATCCCCACGCGAGATTCCCCAGAGGATGTCATTGATTACAAAATTAGGTGCACAACATTTCTACAATTCGGATTTCTTGAAGCCAACTGTAAATGCCTGGCCTGGTGTCTCAGTGGTGTGTCCGGAAGATTCATTCCTTTTCCTCTGAGTGGCTGAGCGGTCTAAATCGAGTCAATCTCAAGCTCGTTCAATCCCCAGCAAAAAAAAAAAGACAAAAAGAAAAAAGACAAAAAAAAAAAAAGACAAAAAGAAAAAAGACAAAAAAAAAAAAAAAGACAAAAAGAAAAAAGACAAAAAAAAAGACAAAAAGAAAAAAGACAAAAAAAAGACAAAAAGAAAAAAGACAAAAAAAAAAGACAAAAAGAAAAAAAGACAAAAAAAAGACAAAAAGAAAAAAGACAAAAAAAGACAAAAAGAAAAAGACAACAAAAAGAAAAAAGACAAAAAAAAGACAAAAAGAAAAAAGACAAAAAAAGACAAAAAGAAAAAAGACAAAAAAAAGACAAAAAGAAAAAAGACAAAACAAAAAGACAAATAAAAAAAAAGACAAAAACAAAAAACCACCACAGCACCCCGTGTGGATGGGACCCGTTAGCCGTGGATGAAAACTCGTCCAAGAGATGGAAAACTCTGAGGTCAAACCATGAGATGGAGTTCCGTATGCGGCGTGACATGATACAAAGAATATTCTGGCCACTCCTGCGACGCTACTGGTGCCAATCTGTATCATCCACATATGGTGTTCCCTTGGGTTATCCAGGTGCGTGGGGAGAGGCGATTTGCTGTCTAAGGGACCAGCTTATCCCACGAAGGAAGAATCCCGGGCCTTGTGATTTCGTCCTGCGAAGTCTACACTGTCGACACATTGCGTCGGGCGGATGCCTGGAAAATACAGCTGTCGTCACGTTTTAGAGTCTGGGTTTCTGTAATATAATAAGAAGATAAAACTGTCGGCAAAAAATCCACATAGAAAAATGTCGTCAAAATAAATGTGAAAGAAATGAAAAAAGAGGAGAGAAACATAAGTAGACGGGTCTTCTTGTAGCAATGATATAGATGGGTCTTCTTGTAGCAGTGATATAG